>PNEQ01046608.1:0-54350 GCA_003012365.1 Medauroidea extradentata | reverse complement strand
ATGCCCCGGTGGAGGGCGAGGTTTTAACCAGGGCACTGTGGGTCAGCACAATGCCCCGGTGGAGGGCGAGGTTTTAACCAGGGCACTGTGGGTCAGCACAATGCCCCGGTGGAGGGCGAGGTTTTAACCAGGGCACTGTGGGTCAGCACAATGCCCCGGTGGAGGGCGAGGTTTTAACCAGGGCACTGTGGGTCAGCACAATGCCCTGGTGGAGGGCGAGGTTATAAAGGCGCCTCGCCGTATATTGACGGACTATAAACGCATACCCGCCAGGGACTCAGAGCTGGCGCGCGGACAGCACGTGACCGTCATGTTTATGTTTACAGTTGACGTCACTCGCCGGCCTACGAAGACGGAACTTGTAATATATGTTATTAAGCGTGTTATTGAGCGCGCGCGTGTGTGTGGCAGTAAGGCAGTCCAGTAATGATACGGCAAGTGGCGTGGTTATTGGTCATGTTGAAGGCTACCGGAGGTGCTCGTGTGGGCACTGGTCTAACACCACGGACTAAAATAATCATTACGGAAGTCAACGTAGTTTATTATTTTCGTTCCATTCTTGACAAAGAATGTCTGAGAGTGTTTTTTCAACCTGAGGTATATTGCCCATTGCGTTTTCATCCGATGTTAGACCTCTGGCACAGTTGATAGTTGTTGTCGGTGGTTGATGTTGGCTACAGTTGAAGGACAGCTTACGGAATACGTCATGGTAGATCTTCCTTTGGTTGGTTGTAGTTGATGTAGCATTGGTAGATGTTGGTCACGAAAGCAATTCAACTATTATTTCCGGTGGTTGCCGTTGGTGATGGTGTTGTTTAAAAAGTTCAAAATATTGAACAATTTAAGCACAGCCGGCCAATCATATTGCAGCGTATGGGTAGGTTATGTCTAATGCCAAGATAAATGTACCGTAACCGGGGTTACTTTGACCTTGTGGGGTAGCTTTTCTACACAAAAAATGTTGGTATTTATGTCGTTTTGCAAAGCTTTAAAGGTTAACTATATGTTCAAAAGAAATTATTTCAATGACTATGTTTCAGTTATCTACTTATTCACCACAATACCCTAAAACTAACATTTCCAATGGACAAAGTAACCCCAGATTACGGTATCCTACGTGTTGATTTATTAGTTTCCCTTGCATATTTTTTTATTTCGTGACCGAAAAGCACCACAATGGAAACATAGCTGTTGATTTTACCTATCGGCAGACGTATAAGAAGTGAACTACGAACTCATAATTATATATATATTTTTTAACTGTCAACAAACATTATCATTTTTAATAACTTAGTCAAATAAAAGAGAGATAATTATGAGGTCCTAGTTTATTTCTTATACGTCTGCCGTGAGGTAAGATCACAATAGCTATGTTTCAGTTGTGGTATGGTTGGAATTTTCGGTCGTGAAACAAAAATAGACAAGTAGAACTAATAAATTAGCTCGCAGAAAGGAGACTGACTGTTAAGTCTCACGTTATTTCTAATTTCCTCAAACACAAAGTACAACACAGAAATTCTGGTCTGAAATGTATTATCTACTTAATTTTACTATGTACAACAGTCTACTGTGCCAATCCACGCTTCGCGCACCAACCGTTAACAACACCCAACAGTAACCGTCAGGGGCCTTGCCTATACTTTATGGTTTGTAAGCAAATTTGCATAACTATAGGAACATTCAAGCGCTCTTGAGCTGGAGTAAGGTAGGTCATCTCAGTCACGTGACCAGGCACAGAAGTGAAATAGCCAGGCCGGCAACATGGCGGAAACATTTCCTGCCAATCAGCTTAGGACAGCTGGCCTGCTGGTCGGCAGCCAGGTCAATAGGAAGCCTGTAGTAACACGCAGGAACCAATCAGACAAGGCGCTGGTATCAACAGTCTCGGGCAGCCAACAAGCGACGAAGTTCAACCGTATCGAACGAGCCGCCACGTCATTTCACGTCTGTATTACTATTTATTCTGTGACCAGGATTCGTCGTTCGCCAGGACCTTGATAAACGCCGGTAATGCTGTTCAGGGTATTAAGATGGCGGGAACATTAACACGCTTACAAGCTGCATTTCATACCGGTTAAGGCCAGGATGCATCATATCTACTGGAGGGCGCGGTGGCCCAGTGGTTTACGCTCCTGGCCGCTGGGTCAGGAGTCCCGGGTTCGATTCCCGGCCGGGGAGGTGACATTCAACGTCACTTCCTCGGGTCCAGGACTGGGTGTTTGTGTTCGTCTTGACTGAGTGCCGGAAGTCACCATACACTTACAAACTACACAATACAAGTTACTGGGGATTACTGGAATTTGCCAACTTAAAAGGGAGGAGGAGGGGAGGTTTGGTGCATTGGTGAGGTGATAGCCTTGCCATCGTACTAAATATTAAAAAAAAAAAAAAAATGAACAAATAAAATAAATGGTTAGACCATTCGCCTCCCACCAAGGCGATCCGGGTTCGATTCCCGGAAGGATCAGTCCCAGGATTTTCGCATGTGGGAATCGTGCCGGACGATGCCGTTGGTCGGCGGGTTTTCTCGGGGATCTCCCATTTCCCCCGCCCTTTCATTCCGGCGTTGCTCCATACTCACCCCATGTCACCCCTCACCTGCGCTAAAGACCTCGATGTTAAGCGCTGACCAAAAAGCTCTCAGTCACTCATTTCTACTGCTTATGCAGTAATATTAGTTTCATTCCTAAACAAGAGCAGATATCGAAAAACTGTTGCATGGGTTGGTTCAAAAATATTTAAGTATGTAGCCTAATTTGTCAAGACCAAACGTTTTATGGATTTCGCTATTAAATCATAATGAGAATTTCCTTAATTTCATAATTAGTTTAAATCATTGTGCATTTTGTCTCGAAAAAAATTTGTTAACATTGTATACCCTGTTTTGAACAAAACTGTGCAACAGTTTTTTTATATTAGCTCTTGTTTGGGATTTAAAAAGTAATTATCGTTAAAGCCGTACAAATGATGGGTCATGGTCTTAAATACTTTGTTAAATGCGACATACGCAGTACGTTTTTTACATGCTATTTGATTTACACATTACTTATAGTATTCGTTTAATGCTTGTTTATTCGATATTTGGAACACATTGCATTCAGTTTCACTTCGTTGTAGTTTTGGTTTACTATTTACATCTTTTTCTCGCCAAATGGCAACTTTGGTCTGCTAACCGCCATTTTCCCTGCTCTAAGGAGTTTTGTAAAACCCACGAGCTGGAGTAGGGCAGTTTAAGTCACATGACCAATTTTTGTTTGTCACCGGGATCTTGATGAACGAATGTAACGCTACTAAGGGTTTTACGATGGCGATAATAACAAAAAAAAAAAAAATACCGAATAGGTCATTCGGAATAAAGCGAGCGCAAAAAAATAACCTTTGAAAAATATCACTAGCCATTGCTGCACATTATTCAACATTAAACAATAGTCATCTTACTGCTTGTATGGTTGGCAGCGATTTGCCGAAAATAGTTCCGTGTATTTTCTAACTTAAATACAACAATACTAAAAGAAAATCAATTGAAATCGACATAGTTGACTTTTGCACAGTTTATAATCTTTTATTTGTAAAACTATAACTTAACAGTTGTTACCGACTGCACAATTTATCTTACGCGCGCAAACATCAAGTGACGTGTCCAGAGAGGATAGACATTTCCCTTTGTTAGCCGTTACACGCGGAAAGATACGAATTGGCTGAAAATATAAACTTTACAAGGCTATCTTCAGTGCTCACTTTATCCCGAACCGTCTATACAAATGTTATGCCAGTGGCTGACCCAGAAGTTGGGGTGGGGACTATGGGCCATGGCTAGAGACACTGGCAAATCTGGGGAAAAGTTGACTGTTTGCTATGCTCCAACATACTATGTATAACACTGAAGGTTTTGCACGTATACTGGCTATAGTTTAAATGAAGCACTGTGTCCCTCTTCAACATACCCAATTAGAACTGTACAGTTTTAATACAGAACGTGTGTGATTTGCCAGAAAACTGCTCACACGTGTCACGATTGAGATACTACAGTTTATTGGAGACTATGTTAAATATTTTCGCGATTTTCCAGTGTCTCTTAGCCATGGCTCCTCCAAGACTGCTAAAAATATCCAAATAAATACTAAGTAAAATATTGAAAAATATTACCATAAACTTCTCCTAAAGCTTCGTCAAAGACAACCCAACATCAACAACACAGTAATGGCTACACGATTTTCAACAATATGTAGAATATTGATTTACAACATAGATAAAATAAATAATCAATTAATTGTTTCCGTGATATTACACAAAGTTTTCTAATTTTTAGATTTCAAAGTGTTTTGTACAGCTTACTTCTTTTTTCATTAAAATTAAAGTATGTGTTTCAAGGGCAGCACAATAAGACCTGTGGAGGAAGAGCTTTGAAAAGTAGCTTTTTTGTATCAACATAAGGTTTTCACTTTAAAAAAATACATCCTTTAAAATATTACCAATAATTAAAGTGGCATATTCAGATTTTTTATTTGAAAACTCCTGAAATAGTAGCATTTCGAACCTTAAAATACTAAATTTTTTTTTCGGGGTAGAAGCCTCTGAACCCCTATTTTTGGCTTGGTGGGTGAGTATATTTTCTAGTTCTTGAGAGCACGGTCTGCAGCAATTTTCATCGTCACGTTTTTATTTTTGTACCAATTTTTTTTTCTTATTTTAGACATAAATTGTGACTAAATTTTGCTCTCATGAAATTTTTTTATCTCTCATAGTCTTTGTGTATAACTTTTTTGTGTTAAAACAAATTGCTGAAATTTGTAATAAAATTTAAAATATTGTTTATACAAAATATATTTGATGTAGGAGACGTTAGCCTACGACATAATTATTCGCTGTAATTTTTTTCAGTGTTGTATGTCAGTTGGTTTTAATGGCGTACATAAAACCGTAACACGCAAATTTTGATGTTTATGAGTAGAGGTACGTAAATTTCGCAGATACATTCCAGGTCAGGTTGAACGCCAATTATGTATACTTCATTGTCATGTCTGTAACTTGCTGGCGGCTGTTACGAAACGCGTTTGACTACTGCAAGCCAGTAGTAAATAAGGAAATAATGCGAAGCGCTATCGCTTGCTACCTGCTTGTAAGGTTATAAACCAATAGATAATCGATTGTGGCCAGTGGGTGTATAGGACCGACAAGTCTAGGCTGCTGCCAGATGAATCCGCGAAATTGACGTACCTCTATTTATGAGCCATTACGCAAAACCTATGAGAGATAAAAAAAATTATGAGAGCAAAATTCTGTTACAATTGATGCCTAAATAAGACAAAAGTATGTGGTACAAATATAGAAATAAAAATATGACTATAAAAATTGCTGTAGACCTTCCGTTAAAGCGTGTTCCTCATAGGACCCAGAGACGGATGTAGAGGCTAAGAAATATGTATTATTATCTTGGCTTACGGGCTGCAGCCGCCTTTTGTTGGTACCTGGACTGTAACTAGTCGTTTAGAAAGCCAGACGTATATACATTGTGGGAGACGCCTACCGTCAATCAGCGTAACGTAGCTGCCCTATTAGACGGCAGCCAGGCCAATAGGAAACCTGCCGTAACATGCAGGAGCCAAACATACAAGGGGCTGGAATCAACAGACTCGGGCAGCCAATCAGCGGCGAAGTTCACCCACATCAAACGAGCCGCTATGTCATATCACGTCTGTATTACTATCGAGTCTGTGGTTGCATTAAGCAGGTTATGTGCTGAGAGGCCTCCACAGCAGATTTTATCTACCGTAACGAAATCATAAACTATGTCAGTTTTAAAATAACATGTTGGCAAGTTAACGTGCTTCAGATAGCTTATCCACACTGTAAACATGTCATTGAGCATACACACTTACAGAAATATATGAAACCTCAACAGCCATCCTAGAGGCACAGAATAAGTGTGACGCTTATTGACAACTAACATTTATTTACTCTGTGATAGCGATGACGTGTGTTGGCTGGATTGTTCGTTGTCTCCAAAATATCATTTATGCGTCCGGTCAGTTTGTTATTTGACATGGATTAGCACAGGGGCGTCATTTCAGGTTTTTCTTGCGGAAGGGGGGGGGGGGGCAAGATATTTTTTTCCGGCGACGGTAAACTTGTTGCATCTTTTTTTATTAATTAAGCATGTATAAATTAGAAATTTAGTAATAAAACATTAGTTTCATATGCGTAAGTTAGCATTATTTCAATAACAAAATACAAAACTTATATTTTATACGCTTAAAATTCTAAATCCAAGGGGAGCATTTGCCCCCCCCCCCTGCTCCCTAAATGACGCCCTTGGATTAGCAAAATGCTATGTGGGCGTCTGTACGTGTCCAGATAGAAATAAAATGGGGGGGAGAGAGCGAGTTAGAGCGAGAGAGAGAATATTGTGGTCAACTTCGACACACTTCAAACTGGAAACTGTTAATATTCACAGTTTTGCAGTTAGTTTCCACCGATATAATTTTGTTGAAACGTGTACGTCGGAATCCATCGAAAACTACAATTTGTATCAACGAAACAAACTCACTGATTAAATAAGAGATTTCCTCTACCCGTAAAAATAACGGGAAAATTTATTACCTAGATGTAAAAATAAATAAACAAATAAACAAAAATAAAATTATTTTATATCAAATGTAATTCTGCTTTCCCCTCATTCATGTCATAAATTCAGGGATACCTTGCGGGAAAAATTAAATACTAATAAGAAATACCAGCGGGATTCGCACTCACGACATTAAGACACATGAATGCACCCTAAACACTAGGCCACGGGTGAAGTTGTTGCATAGATGTTAAATTGTTGTTTATTGTTGGTAACCGATGATGTGCGTTATTTTTACAAAGTATTTTTTTTAATAATAAACTATTTTGAGTAAAGTGTGAATTTTCCAAAGCAGCGTAACTTCATAGTCAACATCTGAACGAAACTGAACATTACTAAATCCTAGCAACCAACAACAACTGAACAACACTCAAATATTAAGGTACCATTTAAGTGTAACGTAACAAAACACGTAATTCATTTTTTAAAAACAAGCAATCAAAAATCAGAAGCGTGCTTGTTTTAGAAATTGTGACACACTATTTATAACGTGTATATTAATGTAAAGCGAAATTGTCGATATGACATTTTATGTATAGAATCAAACTGTAGTTTTAAAATTACAGAGTGAATAATTGAATAAGTATTGATAACGTAGTGAAATATAGTAACTAAATCAATATGTTACCCAAATATGATGTTTTGTCACTTTTCATCAGTCAAAATTGTCAAAACAAAAGATTTGCCAGTGAAAAAAAATTGCAAATTATTGAAACTCTTAAAATTCCACTGATTCTAATTTGGAGAGTAGACAAGTTGTAAATTCGTTTATTATACATAACTGTTGGCAGTTGCTGAAAAAATGTAAAAATGTAGCCGGTGAAAGAAAGTTATTATTTGTGCAAATACTTTTATGTAAGTTGGTAACCGTTCTAATAATACCTTAAATTAGCAGCCGTTTCTTGTCGGGAATCAGAAACGACAATGTCAGTTCAAATATACAACATTTAAACGGAATATTTTCAAAATTGAATTTTTTAACTTTCGTTTCAGGCCATGGGTTCTTATTTATGCTGTTTTATGTCGAGTTTAATTTCTTAAATTCCGAAAGGGAGCAGATTTCGCAAAACCGTTACATAGAAATGTTGGAAATTGTTGTACTATGTAGACAAACTTTTTCAGAACATGAGCTTCTATAATTTTCGCTAATTATCGACTTAATAAAATTTTCTTTTAGTCAATAATTAGCTAAAATTATAGAAACTTATGTTTTAAAAAAAATAAGGCTGCACAGTACAATTAATTTCCGACATTTCTATGTAACGGTTTTGTGATATATGTTGCCTGTCAAGATTTAAAAAATAAAACTTCCCCTCCCTCCCAGTCACCTTTGTTTCACCCGCACTAATTGCGACAGTTGGACTTGAGTCGAACAGCTGATTGTCACAGAATGTAGTCAAAGTGGCGTGTTATTTCCTCGTCATATTTCACGCAGAGCAAACAGAAGTTACAGCCGGCAGCTCTGCGAGGAAAGCCGCTCTGTATTGTTGCAGAGATGGAAGTGTTTGCAGTAGTCAGGCGACGTGTTGAAACACTGTGACGTTATCTATGATAAGTTCCTCAACACAGGTGGGTTCAATGACTCCTCTCTCGAGACACATGCCTGTGTGCCGTGACGGTGGCCTGCGGCAAGGTTTCTGGGAACCCGGAGCAGGAAAAAAAAATTTACGATAATTTTTGCCGACTACTTTTTTAATGTTTATACGCAGATCCTATGATTTTTTGTGTAAATAACTTTGCAACAACTTGTTTCAATGCCTTAGTGCACACCTTCAACTCTGGTTTGTGGTTATTGGCAGAATATTAAAGGGCAAAGGCTTGCCTCATTTGACTGCACCAACAAGAACAATGTTACCTCGACACCACATGTCTGTGATTTGCAGGTAGGACCTCGAGACGCCGAACATTAAAAACTTCCAATCACTGGCCATGAAACACAGAATCATAAGTGCTCATAAGGCACTGAAAGAAATTGTTGCAGGATTCTTTACACCAAAAATTACTGGCTCTATTTTTATGTAATTAATGTACATTTTGCATAAACAATATTGTAAAGTATATAATTACAGCAATATAAAGATAGTAACGCTGTTAATTTACACAAATATTTTACTGCTGGAAAATGAAAGAATCCAACCTTTATTTCTCATAGTTAGAGCAAGGGTCCTGGGCCCCATCCCTGCTGCGGTCTTGGCCCGCCATTTTTTTTTTGTGGCCCACGGCTATACAGCTCTCCGGCCAAGATGTCAGCTATTATCTCAGGGTACACGTATCGTTGTGACGTATGTAGGTAACCTTCGTAAGACAATTTTGTAGAGAGACTTTTTTTTTAGAAAATTTCGGACGAACACAAATTAAAACCCAGCAAGACCTGGCAAACGAACCCAGAACCCCTCGTACCAAAGTCTGTCGTTCAACCAACTGAGTTACAGGGGGTCGGCTGGCCCATCATATATGATTGTATTGGAGATGATTGAGGGCGTGCCATGCAGCTGGTAGGGGGAGGGGTGTGTGGGTGGTACGCACCCACTTCATCTCAACAACTTCTTCCAACAACCCTCTTATCCGTCCCGCACCAACCAACCCTGCAAAAAAAGTTTAGCGGTAGATATTTTTTTTTGGCACGGAAACGGGGAAGGCGATAAGTCGAATGTAACAAGTCCGTCAAAAACCTTCAGGCCTCTAGGCACGAAGGATTAAACTATCGTGCAGTGTTTAAGTAGAATGTGATTTTCAACGGGACTTCAAGCAATGACCGTGTTATTTTATTTGTGAAAAGTGTGTGGTTAAGTCCAGTGAAAGTTTCTATTATTTTGGTTTTACGATTACTGTTGATATTTTCGCAGCTTCAGCGACGTGAAATAGTCCATTTTTGCACTTTTGAGGAGCTTAGAACACATGTTTTTATTATCGGCCGGCATTTTCAAAATAGTAGGGACAAAGTTTGAAGTGTGTCTTCTTTTCGTAGATAAACTCATTGGAAACATTTTAAACAGCTACACAAGAAAAAGTACTTTCCGTACCGCACATCTCACGCGCCAGGTCCTCTAGATGCGAACCCAGCGGAAGAATACATTTGGTTGTATAGACAAGAGAGGAGATTAAATATCGTTAGATATGACGGTATATCGCGAAAATGCTTTGTGCCAACATATCCTTGAAAACACTATAGTTTTTTGCAAACATTCATGATTCAGTGACATACGTCTGCCAATTTAGCTCCCTGCACACGAATAGTATAGGCATCAAGTACTACAATAGCGAGTTTCTTATTGGCTCAGTCAAATAGGACAACAGCTCCAAGTACAAGCGAAAACCAGTCATTTTCTGGAAAGTTGAACGTACGTTGAAACCCAGAAAGCAGTCAGTTTTCCCGCGATAAACCATAATTACAGATTATGGTACATCGCGAAAACTTATTGTGCCAACATACCCTTGAAAACACTGCTGTTTCTTGTGACATGTGTGATTGGGTGATACGCGATTGACGCAACGTAGTTGTCTGCAGACCAATAATAGATATAACAAAATAGTGGTATTCTTATTGGCTTAGTTAAATAGGGCAACATCTCTACACACAAGCGAAAGCCAGTAGTATTCTGATGAGTTGAACGTGAGTTGAAACCCAACAGTCAAGTCATTCCGTGATAAACCATCACCTCTAACCATAATATCTAAATATAGCTTTTTATGGATGCAACGCAAAATTTGCACCCGCGTCACGTCTAATTGCGCTGTAGTGGAATTAAATACGCACACACACACAATGTAAGACCCGTTTTACTTGCTCTGCGCTTGAACATTTGCGCTGCGTAGGTACAAATAGTTAAGTTAGTTAGAGTCGGAACACAATAGAGCTTCACGTTATTTTGAGCTGCGCATGCGCGAACAAAGTACGTGTACTTGAGTCGAAGTATTTGATACGCGTATATTTACGACGTGTTTGTACACGTCACGTGACGTCTTACACTACTTTGTCTGCCTGCCGTGCATTGACACTTGTGCAGAAAGAAATTGAATGCGTAGAGGCCGGAAAAATTCGCGGGTTCACTGACACGTAGGCTAGCTTCCAATAATATTTGTGAAATCGTGCTGTTTATTAGCTGCTCGCTGACACTGTGAAATGGACCTGTATTCAACTACAGTATTATATTGGTTCAGCTACTTCCAGGAAGTGTAGGGTAAGTCAACGGCCAATTGTGAAAAGGTGCACTCAAAATCTGAATTAGTGAATATTCTCTTATTCACGCCGATGGATGGAGCAGTTTCAGCAAACTGAATCAGTGATAAACCACATTGAAATCGGTGACTATTTACTGATTCCGATAAAGGGTGCCAACATTCCACGAGTTAATCAGTGAATATCCACAGATTTTCCAGTAATTTTTCACTTATTCAATAAGTGAAAACTGTTCTTTGAAAACAACTGGGAAAACCGGTGAATATTCACTGATTCACTTGTGAAATGTTGGCACTCTTGAAGGAAATCAGTGAGTATTCACAATTTAAACAGTGGCTACTTTCACTGATTCAAATTGTTGAAACTACTCCATTCATCAGCGTGAATCAGTGAATATTCACTAATTCAGGTTTAGAGTGTGATACAGACCTATAGTTGCTGGAACTCTAGCTTGCACCTAAAAGAAAACGCGACATTTTCAGGTCTCTAGGAATGCGTATTTTCCTCGTAACGTTATGTAATCATTAGAGATGATGATTTATCGCGGGAAAACTTGACTGTTTGCTGGGTTACAACACACGTTCAGCTTATCAGAATAATACTGGCTTTAGCTTGTACTTGGAACTGTTGCACTATTTGACTGAGCCAATAAGAATCCCGATAGTGTAATACTTTATGCCTATTAATAGAGCCACGATTTTATGGCGATAAGATGTTTGCAACATTTGGTTTCGATGCGTCATGTGCACACCTGCAGCTCTGCTACATCGTCTGTGATTGGATGATTTTACCCCCACTTGCCTTGGCAAATTATAGACGTACAGACTCACAATAATCTTATTCTGATTGGTGCAGTCAAATGAGAAACGTGTCTGAACATAGACACGCTGCCAATAACCTTGAAACAGAACTGCCGATGTGCACGTGAGTCTCTGAAACAAAGTGGGGCAAAAATCTTTTCGCGACAAAATCGTGGCCCTACCGATAGTGTAATACTTTATGCCTATTATTAGAGCCACGATTTTATGGCGATAAGATGTTTGCAACATTTCGTTTCAATGCGTTATGTGCACATCTGCAGCTCTGCTACGTCGTCTGCGATTGGATGAATTTACTCTCAGTTGACTTGGCAAATTGCAGACGTACGGAGTCACAATAATCTTATTCTGATTGGTGCAGTCAAATGAGATACGTGTCTGAATAAAGACACGCTGCCAGTAGTCTTGAAACAGAACTGCCGATGTGTACGTGAGACTATGAAACGAACTGGTGCAAGAACCTTCTCGCGACAAAATCGTGACCCTATAGACGATACCTACTATTGGTCTGCAGACAGCTGCGTTGTATCTTACGTATATCGCCCAATCATACATGTCAAAGAAACTACAGTATTTTCGAGGGTATGTTGGAACAAAAAATATTTCGTGATATACCATCATCTCTAGTAATCATCAGACATACGCAAAATTCGCGTTATTTTCTGACAGCTGACTAGACTCCAAGTGACTATAGGCTTATTCGACGCCTCCCGCTGGCCGATATTGTCGTGACTTGCCGCGGAGAATGCTTACACGGTAGAGAGGCCAATCTCTGTAAAGACGTAACACACGTAAATGACAACACATAAATGTTCGTGACCAATTGAATCGTAGATTATGCTTTGTTATGTATAGGAAAGTGACGTTTAGTCTGCTACTAAATGGTAACGCGAATTTTGCATGTCTCTAATAATCATGCTCATGCAACATAGTTGTGTTGTAAAAAATAAAACTTTTTCAACGTGTACATTGGGACTGGAAAATTTCATGAATTCAATTACCTGCAGGCCAGAATCCATTGTACTATACATACTCAAGCCCCTACTATTTGTCCACTAGCTGTTACTCAGCGGAACAACAGACAATGAACTAATAGACGGGCCTCGAGTATGCACAGTAGAATGGATTCTAGCCTAGAGGTAATTGGATTCGCGAAAATTACCAGTCCCTACAGTCCCCTTATCAGTGTGTTCAATGGCTGGTGTCACAGCCAGCAGACATATCCTCTGTGCACCAGTTATAACGAAGGAATACTTCTTTCTTTCACTGCAGGTTTGTTGTTTGTCAGGATTACTTCAGGGCGTATCTTTTGAAATATAGAGAGGGATTCATGCAGTGGCGTATCCTTGTAGTGTTCCAAGGCATGCAGCGCCAAGCAACTACTATACACAACACTGAGATGTCTGTGGGACCATTAGACTGGTAGAGCTACGTACAGGTACGAACCTGTAGCATATAATAAGCAAGGGACATATTGTCCAGTAATACACCTCGGTCTACACAACGCATGTGTATTGGATATGACAGGTAGGCACACAGAGTCCACGTGCTTAAAGTGTATAGCAGGAGCTTATATTTAGGGCCCGGTAGTTTTCGCGAAAAGATTTTTGCCCCACTTTGTTTCAGTGTCTTACGTGCATACCTGCAGTCCAACTTCATGGCTATTGACAGAGTGTTTTTGTGCAGAGTCGTTATTCATTTGACTGTGCCAATCAGTACACGGATAACTGTGACACATCACGTCTGTGATTTGCGGGTTTAACCTCCACACACTTGGTGTTACGGCATCCAATCACTGACCACATAGCAGAGATGTAGGTGCGCACGTAAGGCACTGAAACAAAGTGCTGCAAAATTCTTTTCGCGAAAATTACCGGGCTCTACTTATATTGAATGTCTTGGAACACGACCACCATACGCCACTGGACTCATGGCGAGAATAGTTGACTGTTCGTTACATACCAGTTTACTCACGATTACTCGTGGCTTTCCTTTAAGGGCGTACCTCAATTTTCATCACCATTTTTTTATAATTAATTTGTACCAGAGTTTTTTTTTATTTTAGACACAAAATGTGACTAAATTTGGCTCTTATGAAATTTTTTTATCTCTCATAGTTTTCGCGTAATGGCTTGTTAAAGTCATATTTTGCATGTTTCCGTTTTAACGATCACACGAAAACCAACTGATATACCAAACTCAAAAAATCACAGTGGATGAAGATATTACTGGCTACAATGTCATGCTCTTAGAAATAAAGAATAAAAATAATTTGTATTTTTAAAAAATATATAGAATTTTTTTAAATTTTTATTTTCAGTTTCAGCATTTTTTTTAATACAAATAATTTGTATTCTTTATTTTTATGATCATCACATTGTAGCCTGCAATGTCTTTATCCACTGTGATTTTTTTTTCAGTTTTATCTATCAATTGGTTTTCGTGTGGTCGTTAAAACGGGAACATGCAAAATATGACTTTAATAAGCAATTACGCGAAAACTATGAGTGATAAAAATATTTCATAAGAGCCAAATTTAGTCACATTTTGTGCCTAAAATAAAAATATATGTGGTACTAATAAAAAATAAAATATATTGATGAAAATTGAGGTAGACCGCGCCCCTAACGGTGCCTCTTAGCTCAAGACCATCCCGGCGCCCGGCGCCCATGGGCGAGGAGAGAGATCACGCTCTGCCACGTCAGTTGGGACCACCGAACAAATAGATGGAACACTAATCTGCGCCTCCATGCACCTTCCAAAGGAGAACAGATACTAGCGAGAGAGCCTAGGTCAACACCCCTGAGAGTGTGATCGTGGTTACTCCCCTCGGATACTAGAGCGTGGCACGGCTCCGACACCTCAAACAGGCAGATGCACTATTCGCGTTGGATTTCTCCAAGCAAGAACACACTGTTCGTTATAGTAACATGAACTATCTACGCGTTAGATCTCTTGACTTATCAATAGGGCCACGATTTTGTCGCGAAAAGATTTTTGCCCCACTTTGTTTCAGTGACTCACGTGCACATCGGCAGTTCTGTTTCAAGGTTATTGGCAGCGTGTCTTTGTTAAAACACGTTTCTCATTTTACTTCACCAATCAGAATAAGATTATTGTGAGTCTGTACGTCTATAATTTATAGGGACCCTTGTTTTTCGCGTAAAGAATTTTGCCACAATTTGTTTCAGTCGATCATGTGCACATCTGCAATTCTGCTTCACAGTTATTGGCAGCGTGTCTATGATGAGCCATATCTAGGGCCCGGTAATTTTCGCGAAAAGAATTTTGCAGCACTTTGTTTCAGTGCCTTACGTGCGCACCTGCATCTCTGCTTTGTGGTCAATGATTGGATGCCGTTAACACCCAGCGTCTAGAGGTTAAACCCGCAAATCACAGACGTGATGTGTGGTAGTTATCCGTGTACTGATTGGCACAGTCAAATGAGTAACGACTTTGCACAAAAACACTCTGTCAATAGCCATGAAGTAGAACTGCAGGTGCGCACGTAAGGCACTGAAACAAAGTGGGGCAAAAATCTTTTCGCGAAAACTACCGGGCCCTAGCCATATCTCATTTGACTACGCCAATTACAATAACATTCATTCAACGCCACACGTCTGTGATTTGCCAGAAGAAGCCCAAGGCTCGTGAGAGTTAAAATATCCATTCACTGACCACGAAGCAGAACTGCAGATGTGCACTTAAGGCACCGAAGCAAAGTGAGGCAAAATTCTTTTCGCGAAAAACAAGAGTCCCTAATAATTTACCAAGGCAAGTGCGAGTAAAACCATCCAACCACAGATAATGTAGCAGATCTGCAGGTGTGCACATGACGCATCGAAACCAAATGTTGCAAAAATCTTTTCGCCATATAATCGCGGCTCTACTTATAAATAGTGTGGTCACACTTGACATTGACCTATCAAACTTCTCACACGCCACTATAAGCAATACGACATAGCCTAATGTCTGATATGCGACTGCAAACCGTTAGACCGTGTCAATTATGGTCGTGGTCTTTCATTTATTTCAAACAATTGCAAATAACTCAAATATGTTTTAACCAAATGCTTTGAAAAAATTTGAGACTATGATGTACAGTCACACGATACACAAATTTTCCAGAGTGTTTTTTTTTTTTATAATGTACAGTTTGCTAGCCAAAAATTACTTTGCTTCATTTTGGCCTATTTTGACAACAAAATATGTGGTACTTCAGGGGTGAAAATATAAAAAGTCGTTTCATGTATTGGAACAGAAAAATTCAGATACAAGCGTTGATTAGAGAGGATGATACATCACGAAAATTTTTCGTGCCAACATACCCTTGAAAACACTGTAGTTAATTACATCACATGTGATTAGATGATGTACTTCTGACACAACGTAGTTGTCTGCAGACCAATAATAGGCATCAAATATTACAATAGCGAGATTCTTATTGGCTCAGTCAAATAGGGCAACAGCCGTACATAAAATCTAAACCCAGTCATCACCTGGTAAACTGAACGTGCGTTGAATCCCAGAAAACAGTCAAGTTTTCCCGCGATGAATCATCATCTCTAGCGATGATATATACGTGTTAAAACTGTAAGAATGCATTTTTGATATATGTATTAATTTGTGCCTTAAAATATTTTCTGGAACCACTGCGAAACTAAAGAGCGAGGCCTTAACCGTCATTAAACCATGCACGTTGCAACAAACACAGAGTTATGTTGTGAAACCTAGCATTTTCGCGACTTCCCAGTCTCCGTAGTCAGGATGTTGCAGTTTAAAATAAAACACAACGCTCAGGTGAGGTGTATGAAGTTTGTGCTGGCCTATAGGCAAATATTCAGCCGCGGAAGTGCCGCGTACCTCGTGTTGCCTCACGACTGACGTAATGTAGAGTCGTGATGTCGGAACATTGCTCCGCTGCGGGACGTTCTTATCGACAGTTGAAGTGCAAACTGCACTCACTTTCACTGCACCGCTTAGTGCAGAGCAAGGTATCCATTATTCTGTTTACACTTCCGTAACTGATTCAGCACAGACTAAAGAAGTATTTTGGACATACGCCATTGCAGAAAATGGTGTCTCATAGATAACCAGATGATACACACAAACAAGTAAACAAACAAAAGGACTTTTGAATATTTCTTGCAGTGGGACATAATACCGTGCTGTACTATTGTGGACATAAACCATTACAATATTATGTCATCGCATTAAGGGGGGGGGGGTGTTCTGTTGTGTTTTAGTTTATGGATGTGTTAACTACAGACAAACTAGGTTTTGTTTGTTAGTCTCATACTCCGATTTCTGGGACGACATAATATTGCAATGCCGTCTGTCCACAATAGTACAGTAGGCCTACGTTAAGGAGGTTCAAGTGCGATAAAATCTTAATTTTATATTTATATCAAATATTGTTAGTTTTGTAGACAATACTTGAGAGTACAGTTTCCTCTTACGAAACAATTTTAACTTCCATAGTTTTCTCATAACGGAACACCAAAGTAAAAATTTGCTTGTTTTGTTGCCATGCAAATAGTGATAACCAACTGACCTACTTGAATATAATAATTCACTGTGATATTACATTCCATGAACTATGCAATAAAGTATTTAAAAGACCATGATGTTGTTTTTTTGGAATTTTTAAAAAATCTTAAAACTACAGGGAAAAATTTGAAAACAGCAATTATTTAAAATACAAAATTGCTCACGGGATTGTTAAAAAAGGTTTTACTACGTAGCCCGTGGCATGTTATTTCACTGTGAATTGTTTCCTTTTATTTTACTGTATTGTTCCTTTTTTGTCGTCTTTCTTGGTATTACTACATTCCGTTCCGAAATTAATTTGTCTTCTTTTTTTTTTGTATCGTCTTTTTATATATATTTTATTCTTCCTGATATTTTAATATGTATATTAATATTTTTGTTAACAACAGCCATCACTGTCCTTTTATGTGTTTTACTGTGGGGATTTTTCTACAACTCGGCAATATTCACTCGTAATGGCGTATGTTCACAAAAACGGTCTAATTTATAACATTAGCCCATTGCAGGAACCGTTCAAAATTCACATTACGTGTTTTGTCTGGGGACACAAGTCACTCTAAGCTAACTGTAAAATATATGGTACAAAATAATGTTGAGCAGTCAAACCTATCTACGATAATAATAGACAAATTGTGGGTAGTTTATGTCGATTGTTGTAACGTGAGGTCATTCCCCGTGTTCTATTTTCTATTTACGAATCATAATATTAGTTTCTATTAATCTGAGTCGCTAAAAAATTCATATCTTAGCTTAGCCTTCGGATTCAGACACAAATTTGTATATAGTACATAATGTTTATGCACTGTATAATGCTTAGGTAAAGTATAATGTCTGTGTGGTAAATGTTTATGTACTGTAAAATGTTAATGTAGTGTTATATGTTTATATAGTTTATAATATTTTTGCAGTATGTAATGTTTATATTATAGTATATAATGTTTATGTAATATTTTCACTGTTTTTATCATTATTATTTGTCAGATATTATGCATTAAGTTTATTGTAAGGTAACGAATGGTTCTACCAGAGAGCTATGATTATAAATTTTACAAAAGTATTTTAAAAAAATTAGTTTAATTTGATGTTCGGCCTTACAAGAGCTACGACCGTTATTCGCAATATTTACCAACTCGAGATGTTTTTGTCCGTGTGTATGAATTCAACAGATTCCACTTGTCCACGAACTGGAATGGAGGACTTAAGAGTAGTGTGTACCAGTTTTAAATGTCAGCGTTTGACGCGTGTGAACAAGGAAGCGATAAGGGCCAGAGTACCACGCTCGACGAGAAGCATGTCGCCTCTATACACTGCTCGCCAAACTGGTGTGCAAGGTTCTCCTTGCAGTCTTTATCCTATGAGACATATAGCGGTGAGCCTAAAATTTTATTTTTGGAGAGTATTAAGTAAAGGCCGTTGCATTCATCTCGTTTAGCACTTTACGAGTTCAGGCGGTATTTTCGGAGTTACAACCGTTTAAAAAGTTCCTTTTAATTTTTATGCCATTTTGAGACGCTCGAAATTCATGTTTCTACTAAGCGTGCTGAATTTTTTAATTTATGAAAGAGTAGTTTCAAGTGTATGTATGAATACGTGTAACAATCTGCAACACCATCCGTACGATAGTTCAATGTCTTGACTAGTTGACATAATTTAAAACGTGATCTGTAAGAAGTATAGTAATGAAGTAAGCAGTAGGATCACAAGAATACAGTGTACACAATTACGACATAACTAACTATTTCAAGTACAGCCACTACATATTAAGTTTCTGGTTGCATGGGTTGCTTGAAAGTTTATTTGCAGAAACATGAAGTGAAACAATACAGAAATATTCAATACGTTACATGCAAACAATTATCTACCATTTTTATCTCTTTAAAACACCTCAGTTACGTTGCAAAAAACCATTTGTTGTCTTACAATTATTCAGTCTAGAGAGTATTATAACGGTTGGCTTGGTTGCTCGCCAGGAAAAAAAAAAGGGGGGAGCACGGGCCCGAGCCCCTGCAAACCCCCCTCCCCCCTTTCGCCGAAGTGTTTGAATTTACACTTCTTAGAATACCCTCATCTAATGTAAACTGCTTAAATAGCACCATTTTTCACCTTTAAATGCAAATTTTCCGGGTAAGAGCCGCCGGATTACATACTTTATTGGGAGGGGTGAATCAGTGTAACTTTATAACTATAGATGATGGTTTATCGCGGGAAAACTTGACTGTTTGCTGGAAGATGACTGACATTCGGTTGTACTTGGTGCAGTTGCCCTATTTGATGGAGCCAGTAAGAATCCCAAATTATATGCACTATAAAAGAAATATAGTTGCAGGTACCATACTTTTTTTAAAATAGGGACAACAAAACAGTTTGGTTGTTGGTACTACTGTGGACAGTTCCTTGAACATTCGATTTTGTAGAGGTTACCATCTGGTTTGTAAAAGCAACAAAGCTCTTTGTTTCTTCTACAAAACAGATTGTTGAAGGAAATGTCCAGAGTAGTACCAACAACCAAACTGTTTTGTTGTCCCTATTTTAACACAAGTATGGTACCTACAACTATACTCTTCTTTCAGTGTATGTTGCAAGAAACTTAAGTGTTTTCAAGGGTATGTTGGCCGACGTATCCTTAAAAATACTGTGGTTTCTTGCGACATGTATGATTGGGTTACATGGTCTGACCCAATGTAGCTGTCTGCAGACCAATAATAGACCTAACTATAGCGGGATTCTTATTATCCTAGTCAAATAGGGTAACAGTTCTATGCACAAGCGAAAGCCAGTCATCTTTCATTCGGTGAACTTACGTTGAAACCCACAAACAGTCAAGTTTTCCCTCGATAATCTATCTTCTCTAACCATCATCTCTATTTATAACATTCGCAAATTCGAGACCTGCTGTATTATAAAGTCATGGTTACTATAGTACAATGCCACGTATAATGTAGCATAGCAACAAAGCCCATAAAGTCAAAATTTTAATTTATGACATTGACTCTTTCAAGTTCGGGCCACCTTCAAACAAAATATCTGTGTGTGGCCCTGACGGTTAGAGCACTATGGCGGTTATCAGACGAATTACAAACAGCGTCGTTGAAATACCGTAGTTTTTATGCGGTTGGTTGAACTTAATACTTGAAAATACAATTTTTATTTCTGAATGTGTCTCCAGCTGAGCTTCATTACAAAACAGAAGTAACTCGATGTGATAGGTACGCTTCTGTTTAAATAAATTTGAGGAAAAACGTGTTTAGTTCCGCTGCTCAAGTCTTAATATACGTATGTTTGTAATTCTGTAATCGACTTCTATCTTGGCCATAGCCTATGTCTATGTTTGCCAAGAAGATACACATGTTGGTCCTGTTTTACCTATCGACACGTGTACCACACCAAGAGTGTTATCACTTATTCTACTTAGGTAAAGAAGAAAGCACTGTTGTAGCATTGTCATCGATAAGAACAAACACGGATGAAGACTGCCAACAGATAAGAATATATTAGCGGTGTCTTCTTCTTCTTTGACTGTACCAGCTGATGGCGCAAACATATTTTTCTCGTCTCAGCACATAAACATCAAAGACTACGTAAGTAACGATTATAAAAGCACATGTTTTCTGAGAGTTGTGGGATATGGAACCTTATAGAGTGCGGAGCTAACAAGCGATATTTTATTTTAATGTTTCATAGCATACGAGGCTGGGCATGAAATGTTATCCAATTTCAATGTTATTTTATTATTGACAACATTATTTTGGTTTTAAAACATTGGTCAAACAAAAACTCTCGTACCAAATGACAACCAAATGTTTGCCAACTTGCTAACACTGAAAAAAATACTTATTAGTCACTGCAAAATATTTTGTTAAAATGGACCTTACCAAATTTTTTTTGTATTGGTTACAAAATTTTTTTGTAGTCACTACAAAAATTTATTGGGGACAGCAAAATTTTTTTGTGGTCACTACAAAAAAGTTTGGTAAAAATATTTTGCAGTGACTAATAAGTATTTTTTTCAGTGAATAACGTTCAACCATCTAAAAATTCCAACAAATTATTTAGAAATGTGTTAATGCTCATTTCAACCAAAAGATTTACTTTTATTTGCAGAGTTAATATAATGGATCACACGAACAACATTGTAAGCAACAAAATGCAACAGATATAGTATATCAAATACATTGCTTCTAGATGCAACGTTGTATTGCTTATAATTTAATTTAAATATGTACAACAATTTCAACTGTTACTACAAGCAATAAAGAGGTATCTCACATATGCAGAGGGACAAATTCAATGTTTTCTAACTTTAACTCATTTTTACCAAAATTTCTGGTTACATCGTTGTTCTCGTGAGCAGTTCAATCAATTCCACACAAATGACGTTTTCTAACAGTTAACTTGTAAGACTATATGGTATTGTCTTTATCCCAAACGTTGGCTCTATGTATTTTGCCACTGGGAATGTAGGCTATTTAATATTAACTATTTATAACAATATAGTCTACGACTGACTTAAGCTCTACATTTGTAGGGAGGATGTAACCGAACACCGAACACGCAAGTTAACGACTCTGTCCGTACGAACAGGAGTTTATGTATTACATAACTTCGTGAGGAATCAATATCTGTAGCTGTTATGCAGAACACACACACACATATATATAACTTGAGAACCTGGTAACTCGCGAAACGGTTTTTGCCCTAACTTGTTTCAATACAATACATGCACGTATTAAGGCCAAGATCTTTAATTTATTTCAAACAATTGCAAATAATTCGAATATATTTTTTTTACCAAATGCTTTGAAAAAATTTGAGACTGACTACAGTCGTACGATACACAATTTTGCCAGAATTTTTTTTTTTTTTTAATAATGTACCGTTTGCTAACAAAAAATTATTTTGCTTAATTTTGGCTTATTTTGCTATTACAGGGGCAAAAATCTAAAAATCAGTTTGGTGTTTTGCAACAGAAAAATGCAGATACTGTAGTAATGAATTTTTGATGTATGTATTAATTTGCGTCAAAGAAAATTTTTTTGAAACCACTGAAAAATTATAAAGAGCGAGCTGCCGTACGAGCATTGGTGCAGCGTGTTAGGAGGAAGTTTTTGAAACGGATACTACTTAAACGTTCATTTAATATATTTATCTACGAAAAATAAACACATTTAAAGCTATGTTTTTTATATCATGCTTAGAAACGTGGTTTCGGGACACCTGAAAATGGCAAAAACGGCATTTTCAGACTGCTGTCATGTATACCAACCGGAATCGTAAAACGAAAATAGGAAAGTATAATTTGGACTTCTTTACTTTACACTTCCGTAAAAAATGATAAGATTCGCCACGTATATTCCCATAGGAAGAAGCCAACTACCAGAACACTGCACGGCGCATAAAGGCGACACAGTTGTTGACACACGAGCCATTGTAGTTCTTATCTCCTGCTTGTTACCATACCTAAGACGCGGCATATAGCGCCTGCTGTATAGGGCCCTTAATACTATGCTTTGTTGTTACTGACAGTGTGTATTTGTACAGAATCGTCTGTGCCAATGAGTACAATGGTATTGCGACCCCACACGTCTGTGATTCGCGTGTATAGCCCCAAAACGCCGAGAGTTATGAACATACAATCAATTATCTAGAACACGGGGAATGGGGAGGACGCAATGGATTGAGTACTCGCCTCCCACCAAGGTGATCCGGGTTCGATTCCTGACGAGGTCGGTCCCCGGATTTTCTCATGAAGGGAATCGTGTCGGACGATGCCACTGGTCGGCGGTTTTTCTCGATGATCTCCCATTTCCCCCGCTCCTTCATTCCTGTGCTGTTCCATACGTCATGTTACCCCTCGCCAGCACTGAAGACCTATACTTTTAGTTCTGACTAAAATATCTTCAATTTGCTGACTGTTGTAATCAGATGACCACACTTCTATAACTCGTCCATCGAGTAAAAAAATAATAAGCGAAACGTACATTTAGCGAAAAATCTTGGAAATTTTCTGAGCCGGAGGTTGGAGAAATGGTCGGAGGCAGTTTTTAATTTAGTTGGATTCGTCGCGGGGTTGTCGATCGCAATTCATCGGCGCCAAGAAGCTGGAGGATGTGGAGAAGTGCTGTGTTGTGAAGGCATTGTAAGGAGTATGAAGCAGGAAACAGTACGTACAGGAATGCGGAGTAGCTCCCAGATTCCTCTCCACTTTTTACACCTCAGCTGGCCGCAGTTAGGCTGCTCACCGCCAGAGTTCAGTGACAACTGTGACCGCGCGTGTAACTCCGAGCTACTGGTGCACCATCATTGGTGTGTTCGTTCGTAACTTTAGACAAACATAACAACTATTTTTTTCAATAATTTGTAATATTCTGTAATATGTGTCACGATTTTTAGTTCTAATATGTAGAGCGCTGGGAAATCGCGAAGATTTTAAACGTAGTATATTAACCGTGACACGTGTAAACAGTTTTGGGGCAAATCACACACGCTGTGTGTCCAAGCTGTACAGTTATAACTGGGTTTGTTGAAGAGAGGAACAACACTACAAATAAACTATATATAGCCACGATACATAACCTTAAGTGTTATATACAGCGTGTCGGAGTCTAGCAAATAGTCAACATTAACTGCGATTTTACAGTGTTCCTACTAATTTGTAACATAGATGTCCATTTCACCATTTGTACTGTAAATTTTGCCTTGAATTGTGCTGTACTACATATGAAAAATATTAGCTGTCAGAGTGTACGGTAAGCTTCGTCCACGCAGTCAGGAGGGAGTGAGAGATTTATAGTCAGCGCTTGACATCGAGGTTCTTTAGCGCTGATTAAGGGTGTCATGAGGTGATTATGGAGCAGTGCCGGAACGAAAGGGCGGGGGAAACGGGAGGTCCCCCAGAAAATTCGCCGACCAACGGCATCGTCCGGCACGATTCATACATGTGAAAATCCGAGGTATGACCCCGCCGGGAATCGAACCCGGATCGCCTTGGTGGGAGGCGAGATGTCTGACGCTCTCAACCACCGCGTGTCCCCCCCCCCCCACGCAGTCAGAAAACAGCCTGAGGGGAGGGGGAGGGGCACCTTAACGACCATATGAGAACATAGCCTATGTGCTTATAGAGATGGCTTAGGATAAAGTGAGCACTTCCTAACTCTAGTTACATTTACTTTTCAGATTATTTATAGTTTTCTGCCACTTTTCAATGTGAACAAACCTACCTAAGGTAACTACCAAAGTGTAAGGATTAGACCGTACTCAGAATTTAACGTCTCAGGCCACGATAAATAATATTATTAAACTATAATTCTACGCAAGGCTAGTCTCCAACAGTGCTAACTTTATCGCCGACTACCAATAGCAGTGTGTTGATACAGTAAGCTCAGTCCCCAGTAGGCGGCTCAACGTTCCAAACCGAGAACCTTAAATAAATCACAAAGAAACCAATCCACAAATTAATCGATTTGGAGATAATCATACCACGCAGAAGGATAAGGTCCGAAATGCGCCTTAGAAAAAGAACTACTAAATCACATTATTTGACGAAAAATAAGAGTCCGGAAAAATGATTTATACAAGGCTTAGATACACACGAAAAACTTTGACCTTGAATATCTCAGTTACAGTTGTCTGTGGGTAGATTCCTTTTTGCTTAATGTCGTCCTTTCATTTGATTTTTACTCAAGAAATACAAATTGAAGTGCTGGATTCCGAACTATTCTAAGTCACATTTGATCATTTTAGAGTTCCTAATACTGCATACAACATACTCTTGTTCGTTTAAATTTGCATTTTTGTGTATTTAAAATACATAAATGTACAAGGAATGAGACAGTGAAGTGTTGATCACTAAGAGTGAAAAATGGGGTTTTCTGTAAATAAACTTGTTGGTCTCCTGTGAAATTTACTATTTTGACTCAGACCTGTTTGGAATTCAGCTCTTCAATTTGGTTCTAACTAACTGGCAACTTTAGAGCACTGCTAAGAACTGAATTAACTACGTTTGTGGTAAAAACGTAGAGTTAAAGCTTCTGAAATCTCACGTAAAATTGTGTTATTCTTACCAGAGTTACTGGAACCGGATATGGATATTCACGTATTTATTTTTAATATCTTTATGATCAAAACTTTATCTTTAGTCGTGTCAAAACAAAAAATTAACTTATTTTCGTTATCTTAGGAGGCAGTATGGTGATTTTCGTGTTAAAAAGTTCATAAATTTGACCTCTAAATTGATAAATCAAGAAGTCTTCATCCGACAAGAGGCCCATTTTCCCATTCTCCTTCACGGTTTTCAAGGGTTTTACAAAATCGCTCCAAGGGAATGCTGGGGTGGTTTTTTAAACAGGCCATGGCCGACTCCCCTCCCCCCGTGTGACTCTACCAAGGCCATGTGCTGTTCGAGGGCACTTAACACATCTAAATAAATAAAAACACGTCTCGCCGATCAGAAACATGTTTATCCAAGTCTTCAAAATGGCTCGAAAAGACTTTTCCGGGCTGTTTTATCTATAAAACATTAGCCTAAATCGCAAAACTAAAAGTTTGAATCATTATTTTGACTTCTTTCCACAAATAAAATTACAGAGTCATCGCTTCAAGTCCTTCGCCTATAAAAAAAATTACCTACATCAAAACTCACCGCGCAAATTTATTGCTATACGCATAATGCTGCCAGACCAACAGCGTCAATACTTCTGTGGCGTCAGTGCGATAAAAAACACACTGATTTGGCTAATTACTTTATTAGCATCGCGTCCGTTGCACTATTGTGATTCCAGCATAAAGACGATGTTATAATTGACGTTAACACCAGTGTCGACCAAACGGCTAACATGTGTATTGTCTCGAGCAGAAAAAAAAACATGGCGTGGGGAAGACGACAGTAGAGATATATGCGTGTGTGTTCAGAGTAAAGGCGTGTTACTTCGAATATCGCAGAGTGAGTGTGAATCATCACTGGGACTTGTATGTTGCGACTGCAAGTAAGTCCACTCTTGATCCGTCACGGGCGACTATCACTTGTCTCAAGATGTTTCACATCATCCTGCAAGCTGGTTTACTGACCACTCACCACTCACAAAACATTAGCCTTTATACAAGATGTCCAGAAACAACACGGCGCGAATCTTGGAGACTATATGGCATCACTGCACGGAGATAGTTCGCTCTTGCGATCCACGTCCAGGTATTATTTTAGCATGTTACACATCAAGTAAACGTAGAATTATGTATGGACCGCTCGGGATTTTAACCTGCACCCATAATGTATATGTAGGGCCCGGTAGTTTTCGCGAAAAGATTTTTGCCCCAGTTTGTTTCAGTGTCTTACGTGTGTACCTGCAGCTCAGCTTCGTGATGATTGACAGAGTGTTTTTTTACAGAGTAGTCGTTATTCATTTGACTGTGCCAATCAGTACACGGATAGCTGCGACACATCACGTCTGTGATTTGCGGGTTTAACCTCCACACGCTGGGTGTTACGGCATCCAATCACTGACCACATAGCAGAGATGCAGGTGCGCACGTAAGGCACTGCAACAAAGTGCTG
The DNA here is from genome assembly GCA_003012365.1 of Medauroidea extradentata. Taxonomy (NCBI): domain Eukaryota; kingdom Metazoa; phylum Arthropoda; class Insecta; order Phasmatodea; family Phasmatidae; genus Medauroidea; species Medauroidea extradentata. The sequence goes on along the minus strand of PNEQ01046608.1, from coordinate 27,630 downwards.
CAAAAATCTTTTCGAGAAAACTACCGGGCCTTATGTATAGGTCAAAACAGTAGTAGTAAGGTAAGGAAGATATCTGTTGAGTGCAAGAGGGGACTAACTGCTGTGCTACGTTGCCACACTGTGCATGGGAAATGTCATCGTACAGCATTTTGCCACAATATTTTCGTTTCCAATCTAGCCCAGGATTTGCGTGCGTTGCTTACTATGTGGTTGTTGTTTCTGTACATCCTGTAGTCTACACTCTAAAAATAGTTTGTAAATGTGCCACACTTGCGTATAGCAGCACTAAGAAAGAAGGTAGAGTAGAATAGTTTCCCAGACATCCATGGCAGCACTCGTAACATTTTTCATAAAACATTCAAATGTATAACTAAAGTTATCAGACTTGTATTGTAACAAGTGTAGAAGTTTGCATACTTACAAGGCGGAAGTATGGTAACTGCACCATACTGCGTTTAGGTTAATTACATCCTAAACATTTTAGGAAGTTTTTTTACAGTGTATATACACACGCTAACATGCACAAACCTACAAAAGTTTTAACTCGTTCCAACCGTTATTGTTACAGCCACGATTTTATGGCGAAAATATTATTGCAACATTTGGTTTCAAAGCGTTATGTGCACATCTGCAGCTCTGCTACATCGTCTGTGATTGGATGATTTTACCCTCACTTGCCTTGGCAAATTACAGACGTACGGAGTCACAATAATCTTATTCTGATTGGTGCAGTCAAATGAGGAACGTGTCTGAACAAAGACACGCTGCAAATAACCATGAAGCACAGCTGCCAATAACCATGAAGCAGTGCTGCCAATAGCCATGAATCAGAGCTGCCGATGTGTACGTAACAATGAAACAAAGTGATGAAAAAATATTTTCGCCATAAAATCGTGTCCCTATTTATTGTACATACTGTTATATATCTTAAGGCTTTTATTTATAAATTTCTGCCTTGATGCCTTTTTTTTTTTAATAAACATATTCGTGTGGCCAATAAGTAATAAATCACAGAGTGTACTTTTATATCGCTGTCTATTGAGGATGAAACAAAAATACAATTATTACTAGCCAACACCCTTAGACATCGCCTTAATCAGTGTTTGCACTATCGTGATATGCCTCTAGCATAGAATATTTAGGAATACAGAAGTGAAATAGCTGGTAGGCCAGCGAACTCAGACACACACGCCCAGCAAAATGGCGGAAACGCCTACTGCCAATCAGCGTAAGGGAGCTGCCCTGATAGTCGGCAGCCAGGCCAATAGGAAGCCTGTAGTAACGTGCAGGAGCCAAACATACACGGGGCTGGCATCAACAGTCTCGGGCAGCCAATAAGCGGCCAAGTTCGCCCGTATAAAAAAAAAGCCGCCACGTCACTTCGTGTCTGTATTACTATCTAGTCTGTGCCTCTAGTGTATATAGTCATGAACTGTAAGAAATTATTTGTTGACTAGTTACACTGATGTATGGGTGTATGCATGGTAAGGCTGATTCTCATATATATTCATGTAGCGCTCATAAACCTGTTTAGGAACGTCATTACTAGAGATGACGGTATATCACAAGAATGGTTTGTGCCAACATACCCTTGAAAGTACTGTAGTTTCTTTGACATGTATGATTGGGTGATATACGTCTAGCTGCCTGCAGACCAATAGTATGCATCAAGTATTACAATAGCGGGATTCTTATTGGCTCAGTCAAATAGGTCAACAGCTCCAAGTACAAGCTAAAGCCAGTAATATTATGAGAAGCTGAACGTGTGTTGAAAACCAGCAAACTGTCAAGTTTTCCCGCGACAAATCATCATCTCTGGTCATTACGTATACTGAAGGTACCAAATCAGCGTGCAACAACGTCAGATGTTTACATGTTTATACATTCCCACGCGGTAACCTATGCATAAAGTACACCAGTGGACAATTCCATAAACGGCCTATCATTAGCTAGAGTATATATATGATGTCATAAGTGTCATGAACTTTTCACGAAAAATGTTCATTTGACTGAGCCAATTACAAAAACTTCACTGCAACGCAACACCTCACGTCTGTGATTTGCCGGTAGAATCTCAAGGCTCGTGACAGTTAAAATATCCAATCAGTGACCACGAAGCAGAACTGCAGATGTGCACGTAAGGCACGGAAACAAAGTGAAGCCAAATTATTTTCTAATATAATCAAGGGTCCCTACCAATGAACGAATAAACAAGGCTTGATGAGTATGCATAGGATATTTGATTCTAACATGCAGGTAATTGAATCCGCGAAATTTCACCATCTCTAGATATAGTGTTTTAAAGGTTATTTTGGTACCGGATATTTTCGAGATTTTCATCTCTCCTTCTCTTCTCCTCCCCCCCTTACCCACCCCTCCCCTTCTCGCTCTCTCTCCTTAGGGACCCAAGATTTATTGGTGAAAATAATTTTGCACTTACTTACTTCAGTGTCTGCTGGTATGTAAATGTGCAGATCTGCTATAGGTCGTTCGGAGTAAAGTGAACACTAAAAATTTAACCTTTGAAAAATATCACTAGCCGTTACTGCATTTAATTCAACATTAACTATAGTTGCCTTACTGCCTGTATGGTTGGCAGCGAAATAACACAACATAGTTCCGTGTTTATTCGTATTTAAATACAACAATACTGAAACAAATTCAACCGACAGCGATATAATTGTATTTTATATAATTAATTAACTTCTTTTTTTATCAAACTATGCAGGTACATATTGACTGAACAATTTATCTTACACGCGCAAACATAAAGTGACGTGTCCCAGGAGGTTAGACTTTCCCCGTCGTTAGCCGTTACACGTGGAATAATACGAATTGGCTGGAAATAGATATTTAGCAGGGCTTTTTCGAGTGTACACTTTATTCCGAACCGCCTATACCTCCGTGTCTTTGGAAAGGGATGTCGCTCATTTATCTATGCCAAAAAGAGAACGGTACGGCAACTGCATCACCACACGCCTGTTGGTAGAACTAAGGTTAATTCTACTACAGGTTAGAAAGATCAATGATATAAGCTTGTCACAGGGAAAATTTCTGCCACTTGAGCGCTGGTATCGCTAGTGCATCCAACTGACCAATCACAGAGCTTTCCTGAATTATAAGTTACATTAAGTTGATAATTTGAAACGCGAAATTGATTTCTTTTCAATTTAAAATTAAATGAAATGACTAATATAATTTCCAAGTTTATTTAAATTTAAATTTACTACGGTTTCTTATTTATCTGGTCTCTTAGCGATTGAAGCGAAACTAGTGGCAGAAATTTTCCCTGTGCCAAGCTCTGCCATAAGAAAACGTATTTTTTTCTAACCTGTAGTAGAATTAATCTTAGCAGAACCCCAAGACGTAAGGCACTGAAGCAAGCTGGTTCAAAAATATTCACCAAAATGTATTACATGGCATTTTAGCATTGAAATACGTAGTAGAAGATAGCTATATGTGGTTAACCATGCCAAGGAGAGTAGCTTTAATAGAGCTTTGAGTTCTCCAACGTCAATGACTTTCGCTGCTTCGCCGATATGTAGGACAGAGAAAAGATAAAGAATTGTGTTCGTCTGTTTTTTCTTCATCTTACTGTCTACAGTAACTGTATTGTTTGCTTTTCGTTCGCTTTCTCAAGGTTTCTTTGTTTCTGCTGTGTCGTCACATCCAGTATTTTGTTTTGTCTGTATATTGTAAATTGTGTTTTTTTTTTGTTTCATACTTGCTGACGGAATTCCTTTTGTTGAATAACCTTAGTTATTATTTTTTCTTTGGTACGTTTTTTGGTGCTTGGGAACTCGTTTGTTTTATTTTCTTGTAAATCACTGACTGAATTCCTTTGGGGGATTGTGTATTAACTTTTGTTTGTCAGCTGCAAACATAGTCCTTTTGTTTGTTTACTTGTATGTTTGTTTGTGTGTATTCTCTTGTTTTCTGTGACACACCATTTGCTGCAATGGCGTATTAATCGATTGTCTGTATCACTAAGTTTTGAAGTGGTGGCGTGGTAAAATACTAACTGCCCGCATGTTCAAAGTGAACATTCTGCAGTAATGAAGTGACGTGGTTATTATTTGTACCTGCATGCGTGTTATCGTAATTTGAAAGTCTAAATACTACTGATTGTGTTGTAACCATTTATTGCAAATTTAAATTTAGACTAATTTTCCCGTGTTACCAAATGTTTGAAATATATAATTCCAACTTGTTTTATGAATTTTTTGTTTTATTATTTTGTTATTTTTCACAAGTTTTCACCACCTTCACCACGTTAGCATTGAACAGTAAAGTAAACACTGCTATGTTGCACAAAAATTTCCTTTCCAACAAATATATTACAAAAATCTAAATGGTAATATTCCCTGTAAATCTAAAAATTCTTGTCTACGTATTGTTTCACGGTAATTCGCGGATTTACGCAAAGTGGCTGACTTCTGGTGGTGGGATATTGTACTAATTTAACAGCTATAAACAATGTTATGGCCGTAAGGATATATAGTGTTTAAGAGTTTTTTATGTTATGAATTTTCGAATTTTACGTATGTATTTTGGTAATTATCTATATTATAACCATCTATTATATGTATTCTTCCGTACTTGAGTGTCGAAACAATTCTGGTAATAGCATTTATGTATTTTCCAAAGAACGAAATATTGCGGAAGAATTGGGTGAAATTGTTGAAAATCGACAAACCTGTTAGTGCGTGAGTGAGTGGGGGGTGACATGATGTGAGTATGAAGCAGCGCCGGAATGAAAGGGCGGGGAAAACGAGAGATCTCCGAGAAAACCTGTTAGTAAGTTCATGTATGTTTGTGGGAATCATTATTTTTAGGAAAGAAGATTTCTGTTGTAATAGTAAGATATATTTATGTACACATGCAACTGATATAATAAATTATGGAGAGGTATATATTTCTGTTTATGTAAGATATGATATAGGTTAGACAGGCTTACAAAATTCGATGCGCTATAATGTTTAGTGATACAAAGTTTATTACTACATGCATTTAATTTTAGATCTGATGAGGCGGTCCATCAGTCTTCGAGGTGCCATTACACTCGTAATGTTGCTACTGCGAGAAGCAACTCCACATTACATTAAATGTTTTGCCTTTAATATTTCTGATCCCTCGATAAACGGCCGCTTAAAATCTCCTGCGTAATCCATAATTTCCTACATTTCCACAACAGGCTCAAATAGGCATATCTTCAAATTTCAATATTATGCCTCGTTTATTGCAGTTTACAGAAAAATTCCTATTACAACTCGGCATAACAACGTCTTGTTTGTGCCTGTTATCACCACCGTTTTGAGATGTGCGCTTTGGAGACAAAAAATCCGCGAATTACTCATGTCGAAGCAGAGCTGCTGTCAATGACAGAAGACTAGATGTGTCGTCTGCGCATGCTCGAGCGTTGCAAAATCGTTTGCGCCGAAGTCCTAACTCGGGGAAGATTTCGCGGCGATTTTCGCCCTTCGCGTGACTTGTTGCGCCTCGCGCTACACTGAAAAAATATTTTGTGACAGCTAAAAAAATTTTTGTGAGTATTCACCCTGCAAAATTTATTTTGTAATTCTACAAAAACGTTTAGTTGTGACCAGTAAAGTATTGTGGCCACCACAAAATTATTTAGAGGTCACTTCAAAATAATTTTGCAGAGGAGGCAAATTTTTCTTTCAGTGTAGGCATATTCAATCACTAGAGACACTGGAAAATTGCAGGAATAGTCCACTATTTGCTGGGTTCCAACATCCAACATGCTGCATATAACACTGAGGGCCGTATCTATAAACGGCTTTCGAATGACAACCAACTGTTATCCCCATAGAGAAAGCATTGGTGAGCAGTTGGTTGTCATTCGAAAGAGGTCTATAGATTCGGCCCTTAATGTTTTGTATCTATATATTGGCTATGGTTTATTTGAAACATTGTTTCTCTATTCTACAGGCCCAGTTAGAACTGTACAGCTTGAACAGACAGCGTGTGTGATTCGCCACAAAACTGTTCACACGTGTCACAGTTACTATACTTTAATTTATTGGAGACTATACTAAACATTTTCGCTATTTTCCAGTGTCTCTATCAAACACAATGCGGAGCAGAGCAGCACGAGTTTTACGAAGCGTGGGCTAAAAGCGAAGATAGTTTGGAAAGCACGTTACATCTAGGTCTTGGCACTGGTAAGGGGTAACGTGATGTGCCAATAGAGAAACTCCGGAACAGGAGACCCCCGAGAAAAACCACAGGCCGGCAACATCATCCAGCACGATTCCCACATGCGGAAATCCAGAATTTGTGTAAAGTGTTGAAATTACTGTGACAAGCTGGGCCACACACACATACGAGTCCTCACAGTCAGTTAACTCTCTCCCCTCTCCCCTAGGCCTAATTATTATATTTCACCAGAGTACAGGGGCTTTTATCTTCCGAGGTGACAAGGAATAAGGGAGGTAGAGGCCAATGTTCACCCTAGTAACATTACCAGCCAGCCGTATGGAAACAATACAGATAACGGTTAGTTAGTGAAACTACTCATGTCTTCTCGAACACACTGGTTACATCGCCCTCTCCCCCTTCTCCCGTATCTATGTCTCTGGGAGCGTGAAGAACTATCCAGGCGAGGTCGCACCGGCTATAAATTCCCCGTGTGGAGGTTGAGTTAGCAGACACCCCTCTCCCCCCCCCCCCATGCTCCACTCTATCTTTCTAACTCTACTAACAAACCGGGACCTTCCTTCCTTTTCCAGTGCCATTTTATTCTTAATGCATGTAACTGCTGAGTGGTTACACTCCTATTCTGTCGATAGGGTCTATACGGTACTATGCCGGTTTTTTCTTCTCTCTTCTTAGATTATGGTTTAGCTACAGGTACATTTAGGGAGGTAGTCATAGCCCCAATCGCGGCCGTGTCTGCCCAATCCCTCTCTGCCGCGATGCATGCCTCCTCTGCATGAAACTCCTCCCTTGTAGGCGTATGGGGCTCAGCCCTGAGACGCACTTAGTCCCGCTCCTCCCCCGGGCCTCACACATAACACAGTAGAATAGGGTAAGTTAGGAAAAAACTGAGTTAGAAGAGATTGTTTGGGTACTACGGCTGGTGTTTGAAAGACTGCAGCTACGAGAGAACGAGGCAGATATCAGGGACAGACGGTTGGTTGTGCAGTCGCGAGAAGAGGGATACAGCGGGAGTGTTTCGTGGAAAGCGAAGACTACGATTCCTGTAAAAACTGATGCTGAGGTTAGGCTAGAGCAACGTAGGACGAACATTTGTTTCAATGCAAATATCGAAAATAAAAATGTTAATTGTAACTCTTATTAGTAAGTGAAAAAGTAAATGTAGCCGGAGTTAAATATACATATATTTGCGTCACTAACAACATGCTGGAAGCCACATTATACAAGTACTAACCCACAGCAGGTGTAGTGCTCAATAGATATAGACAGATAACTGGGATTTATGACCATACGATAATTCGTCTGTCACCGCGCCGCCAGTGCTCGAATAACACAAAGGTTATTGGCAAGGACAACTTTCTCCAAGCAATTTCTTGTAATTAAAAAGCTGTGGAGCATAGTGAGAAAAAACTGGATATTGATTATTAGTAGGTACATTTTGACACTGACACTGACGAGATAATAACACATTTGAACGGTGCTGACAGTGACAGTAGTACAGCAGACTCACCACTAGGAGCAGTAGGCATCACTGCGTATTCGACATATTATACCTCACATAGTCAATTATGCTGTACATAGCCGAATTATTAGTTATATTCTCATAGCTTCACGTCTCTTCCTTACAACCATCCTTTCCAGTATGTTCCCTCTTTTTTTAATCAGTCATTTGAGAAACACCACATGTAAAATGTATACATAAAACAGGTTTGTGTATATTTACTCATAAAAATTCAAAATTCAACATATCAACACGGAAGTAACACATTAACAATTTTTTTTAGAATTACGGAACCTTATCAAAATATTATAATTTCCAGTATTACATTATTTAACAGCTCATTCTTGAAAGTGACGTGTGGAAGTTATTCTGCGTCAAGTGTAAACCGTGACAATGACGTATAGCACCGCTCACCTCTCCTCTATAATTCGCTGTGTATGTGGGCCGCTATTGTTACAGCAACGAGTGCGCAAATAGTGAACGGCCCCCAGGAACATTCTGTGAATTCGCGAGTATCTGTAGTTCAACAAGAAATTTTCCGCTCCATTTACACAATATTGTTTGTTAGTGAGGACTGGAGGTAATGGCAGTAGAGAAAAGGCCGCCAGTACAAAGGGCTGCTTCTCGTCGACAAAAAGTTGTGATACTTTCCTCTTCCGAGTTGCAACGACAGTGGCGCCAGTACGCATTACGGGCACGGCGCCTCTCCCCCCTCCCCCTTGTACACTTGAAACTACGTAAAATAACGCGTTCTCTCTGAAATGCCGCTCCTTCAATACACAGCGACAGCGACGATCACAGTGGCGAGTATCAAACAACTCGCTGACAACCATGTAAAAATTTTACCCTATCTTGGCCACTCTTTCTCGGCAACTTATTTCGTGCACTGTAAAAAATAGTTGTAAATTTCCGACATACGCGTATAGGAGCTCTAAGAAGGTAGGTATGATAGAATTTCTTCCCAGACATCCGTGGTAGAACTTCTAAATATTTTTTTCAAACAATCAAGTGTGTACTGAAGTTACCAGACCTTTACTGCAACAACTGTAAAAGTTTGTATGTTTACACGGGGGAAGTATGGTAACTGTCCCATACTGTGTTTAGGTTAATTACTTCCTAAACATTTTAGCAAGTTTTTCTAACAATGTATGGTCTTTGAATGATCCTTGCAATGGGTTCGTATTATAAACATGAAAGTTATTTTGGACATATGCCATTGCGGGCGAATGTTGTATTGCAGAAAATCCCGGAAGGATTTATCTGTATGTTTTATGTATGTTGACTACAGCTTACTGGCTTTTCTTCCTTTGTTTTTGTTTTAGTGTGGGAATTTCTTTAATACGGTAAAATTCGCCCGCAATGACGTATGTCCTTTCTTGACAATATCTTTCGTGACAACTTCTTTCTTGACTATTTCTTTCTTGACAGTTTCTTTCTTGACAACTTATTTTTCTCAACATCTTTAATGTTGTTACTTGGCTTACAACTTTTATTTCCAACTCTTTCATCTGAGTGTGGGATTATCAACACCCTATCGAACGAGCAAGCCGTCTGGTTTTCTGTGGGTAAAGACAGTGGACAATGTGTCAGAATATTTTCAAAACATAAAGTAGTGTTTGCTGCCTGTGTATAAATGGACAACAGTTGCTTCTCGTGCTTTAACTGTTAACTGACAAAATACAGATTTACCTAAACTGCCAATGCACATTCAGATGGCGAAATACACCAATGACGTGAGAAGGCAGAACCTTAAGACTACACAGCAACCTAGCAAACAGTCAGCTTTCTCTGCAATAAATCACCCTGTTAGGCATGGGCAGTTGTTTTCCGAGTAAAGGCGTGGTGATCTGTTGTATAAAACCGTACCTGGTGCAGACATTCGTGACTGGATAAAAATAACACCAGGCATGTTGTAGTTTTCTGCAATTATGACAGGTATTCTCTACTGGCGTGGTGCAGCTACGTAGTTTATCACAGAAAAGAGCAAATTACAAAACCATTTAAGATTTAATTTTAATTAAAAGAAAAGACCTTCCGTACAGACCCAGCTTGACGCGAATGTACCCTAGCAAATGAAAGAGCGGATACAGCGATAGAGGGTGGTATTGTCAAACTACTGACACCATGGTTGATGGATGGTGGTGGTGTCAAACTACTGACACCATGGTTGATGGATGGTGGTGGTGTCAAACTACTGACACCATGGTTGATGGATGGTTTTATTGTCAAACTACTGACACCATGGTTGATTGATGGTGGTGGTGTCAAACTACTGACACCATGGTTGATGGATGGTGATGGTGTCAAACTACTGACACCATGGTTGATGGATGGTGATGGTGTCAAACTACTGACACCATAGTTGATGGATGGTGGTGGTGTCAAACTACTGACACCATGGTTGATGGATGGTGATGGTGTCAAACTACTGACACCATGGTTGATGGATGGTGATGGTGTCAAACTACTGACACCATGGTTGATGGATGGTGGTGGTGTCAAACTACTGACACCATGGTTGATGGATGGTGACGGTGTCAAACTACTGACACCATGGTTGGTGGATGGTGGTGTTGTCATAATACTGACACGGCAGTGAATGGTGATGGCCTCATACTACTGAAGCATCGGTGAATTGTAGCAGTGTCATACTACCAACATATTTGAGAATTGTTGTGGTATTATACTACTGTCTTATCGGTGGATGGTGGTGGTGTCATGCTACTGACGCAACGGTGAATGTTGGTAGTCATATTACTGACACAGCTGTTGATGCTGCTGATACAATACTGATACAGCAGCGGGTGGTGATCGTGGCATACTACTGGTAGCAGTGAATGGCAGTAATGTGATTTTAAATGTCAATAATGTACATATCATAATGTTTTCATTAATCAAATTAATTGTTTAATTAAATAATATGTAACAATTTAAGAATGCTATTTAAAATATTTATGTTCTATTTGTTTAAATCTTGGTCGCATCCATAACTACTGTTCCCCTTCCCCTAAAACTGGTTTTTATCACACAACTATATCTTATGTCTTTCGACACTGTTAATTTAAAGCTCGTGTGTGTGTGTATATATATATATGCATATACACGTAAATAAACATTTACGTTTACATAACTTCGAACTTGCTCACAGTTGCACTACGCTCTTCTCTGTCGTCTCTCATATTGTTTTCAGTAATGGGCATATATACTTTAGAATTTGTTAATTATTTTAAGAACCATTTAAATATTTTTTCATACATTATTAGCTCTTGGCCTCACACCCAACTATCCCCTTCTCACCGAACACTCTTAATCACATAAATACATCTTCGAGCTTTAAACATATAATTTAGGTTTTATGTAGGCCAAATTACGTATAGAGTATGCTATTGTTATATAAATAATTTGTTAAATGTTATTTTTACACAATAATTTCTCCATATAAAAAGCACAAGTAATTGCCGAGGTGGGAGAATGAACTGGGTGCGATGGCTTGGTCACTATAAATGTAAAAATGAATAGGTCTACTAATTCACAAACTTGCGAATTGTTAGCAGTTAAGTGAGTTATATAGCCATGTAAATTATTTTCATAAGTGCTATACTAGATTTTAAATAAAAATTATTTAATTTATTTATTTATTGCATTAAGTCATCCGTCCCAATCGAGCATATATGTATGTATTTATTTATGTATTATTGTATGCATTTATGTATGTTTGTACGTATGATTGTTGGTATGTATGTATTTATATATTAATATGATTATATTTGTTGGTACGAATGTATGCATTTACGTAAATATGTATGTACGCATGCATGTATTTTTGTATTGTTGTGTGTATGCAAGTATTTATGTACTATAATACGTATGTTCATATGTATGCATTTATACCTCAAATCTGAATCCAATTGAATTTTCTTACTGATTAGTGCTCACAAAAATAAAGTCACACGACAGAAACAGCTGACGTACGAAATGAGTTCGACTGGCAATTTTGTGAACGAACGATAGGCGGCGCAACATACTATCTTCAGTAGTATACACGAATACTCATATATGGATTTGCCTGCTCGGGAGATAAATACAGGAAGTTACCCGGAGGCAAATGTATCGTACCCCGAATGCAGATTTATTGCATCTGTGAACCCCGAAAGATGACATGGAATGAGACCGTACAATGAAGAGGGCCGGAATGAGATAGGCGCGGGAAACGGGAGATCCCCGATAAAACCCGCCGGCCAGCGACATCTTCTTGCACGATTCCCACACGCCATAGAGGAAGTAAAGTATTCAAGAGTGGACACGGCCATGTTAACCAACGACCCACTAAAAAAGGGGCATCATTCACCGGCAACTTCGGAAACAAAAACTTTTTGTTTACAGGTTGGCAACAAAAATACGTTATCTAACATCCTGTTCAAATTTTTGGAGAAACTATAATATGTGTACGCCCGTTCTGCACGTGAATGAACAGAATCACAATTAATTGTAGAACAGGGGTACCTCTTGATCTTCCCCATTATAAAATTTAATTAGAATTATTCCACAAACACAACAACAATTTACAATTCGTAGCCATCACGAGTAGTCCGAGCAGTCACGAGGTCGCGAGTCTCATGGTAGACAACTTAACTGAGAAGTTATTGTAATTGAACATGTGTATTACTATAAACAAATTAATATATATTATATACGCAATAAATGCTTGACACGCTAGTATTATAAACCACCAAACATTGTCTTTATATTACACATAATGTTTACTTTGTAATGTTGTCGGTGCATGATGCCCTTCAAATTAGTGGCCCTAGCCGCCCTATTCTGTGTCCACCCCCTGCCACACGCGAAGATCTGGGAAGCGATCACCTCGAGGCCCTTTGACAACTCGGAGATTCTTCGAATACGACTGCCGACCCGTAGACGGCCAGGAAACTATCGCCTCTAGTCTTCAACACAGGACGCTGCACACATGTACTACCGCCCATCAGAAACATGATCTCATTGGCAGCCTGTATCGAAGTATATCGCACTTCCGGCGGGGTGGTAGCGTCAGTCAGGTACAGAACCCAGCTGCCATCTATCTGCCAACGCGAGCTTCTGTCGGCCAGGTACAAAAATAACTTTTTTTGGCTCATTTTTTTCGGTCGCTTATTTTTTCCCTCAAACGTAAACGCGGACGTAAAAAACCTCCCTTGCACCTGGTTTGTGCACAGGTGGGCCAAACAACCCCCCACCCCCCAACTCTACGTCTCGTCACTTCCGGTGTCCGGGCTGGCGTTCCATTCAGAGCATGTCCAAAGACTGCGGTTTCACTCGACCTGACAGGATCCGGCTGATTGTGTGGAAACAACAGCGCCAGAGAAAAGATACAAGATCCATTCTCAGAGCTCCCTGGCTGGAGACTGGACCTTCGTCCAAGAGGAGACAGATAATACCTTCCTCACTCTCTCATCTTAAGAGTGTTCAAGTGCCATAAAATCATAATTTTATATTTATATGAAATATTGTTAGTTTTGTAGACGATACTTGTGAGTACATTGTACTCTTAACGAAACAATTGTAGCTCTCATAGTTTTCTCATAACAGAGAATCAAAAGTCAAAATTTGCTTGTCACGCTGCAATGCAAATAGTGAAATCAAACTGACGTACTTAAACAAAATAATTAACTGTTAACTTACATACCATGAGCTATGCAATAAAACATTAAAAAACCCACAACGTAATATTTTAAATCTCAAAAATACAGAAAAAGTTATAAATTCAGCAAATTTTATAAACTTCAAATACAGTTCGCGGGATTTTTTCAAATATTTTATTACGTAGCACATAGTATGTTTTTTTACTGTGAATTATTTCACGCACGTAGTTCAATTGGTTTTCACTATTTGCATGGCAGCAGAATACGCAAATTTTGACTTTGACGCGCCGAGAAAAAAATTGTTTCGTAGGAGGAAACTGCACTCACAAGTATCGTCTACAAAACTAACACTATTTCACATAAATATAAAATTATAACTTTATCACATTTGAACACACTTAATATTACTTCTCACTTGAACTTATTTCATCATTTACTAGCTGTCCTTGACACACAAATATTTTGGTACCTCTTTCCGACCCTCTACCCGTTTTGCAAACTCTATACCTCCCCCTCTTCTCCTCCCCCGCGCGTTATAACTTAAACAATAGTATTCTTAACGGTACACATATTTTCATTTATCTGTGTAGTTCGCCTCGAAGACGTTACAAAAGAATTAGACTGTTACACTGATATTTTGTTACTTGACCGAACTGAACGTTTACATATGACGTATTGTAATCGAAGATAGGGGATAGTGTACTTTAACTGGAGTAGGGGGGGGGGGGATTTATTCCAACGTAAAATACATTGGTATAGGATATCGTATGTTACGGGCCGCAATATGGCGTCGTTCAATTTGGTCACAAATAGAGTTAGGCCGTAAACATTGGTCTTCTACTCCTTGATTCGCCTTGACATACAACTTTACATTAATATCTTATATTCTCTCTACGGTATTAATTTATTACCGTGAAGAGAATGTAAGATAGAGTGATAATGATAGAAACGAGAAGGTCCTGCGATAATAGGCTTCTGCGCACGTAGCAAATATATCATGCGATCGTAAGCAGGATGTTGTTATGCATAAACTGAGCTTTCACTCCGAAGTTAACTTCTTATAAAAACAAATTTGCAACAAGCCACTATCAAATATCGAAAGTATTCCTTTAAAACCAAAACAGTACAACACAGACACTAGCACAAGACTTTTTTCTGCTGCAACCACTTTAGTATTCAACTTCACTGGATCAATTTCACCGTTCACTGCATCCTTTTCGAGCGTCAAGAAGTTATCAGCAAAATGCGCTTTAAATATATCAGATTTGAAACATTATTACACAAATTATTTTAGTCCTATATAGGTAACGTTTACAACTTCATGATACAGGAATAAAATACTGTTTTAAATCTGATACAAATATTTAATGTTACTAACAATTGGCACATAGTCTGTTGATGCATAGGTAACACAGTCCAGTATACGCTTAATAACAGAGTAGAAATGCTAGCTTGCCATAAAGAACATATTAACAATGTTAGTGTAAAATATTGGGAGAACCTGCTGGATAAAGTAATCAAAAGGTTGTTACTTTACGTGTATAAATTATTTTTGCTAGTAACTATGGCAGATAAGTATTTGATAGATTTGCACTACGTGAAACTATTGACGCTGTAGTTGCACGATATACGGTCGAGAGTGATTCTACGAATTCGGAAAGTTTCGCGTAAAACAGTAAACAAATACACACAAATATACGCAACGGTTGTACTAATATACAAACGTCCTCCATATTGTACATGTCAGAGGTCACGTGATCGTAGGCATAACACTGCATGTTTCCATCAGGATCACGGTCTATGATCAGGATCTTGCTACTGCGCAGCCCGATATCTACTCTGATTTATATTATATTTACGTTTAAAACTACAATACTGTAATAGTTTCTCTATGGTTGTTGATTCGTAACTTCAAATAATTTGCTAATGCTAGGAATTAAAATTTAAACTTATGAAGAAGTTTCAATCGTATAATTTTTTTTTTGCAGAAACGTTTCCTGGGGAACGCACAACTAACAAAAGTTTCATCAAATCGTATGAGTGGTGCAGGATCGCGTAGGGAACACAGACATACGCACATAGATACATACCCATACCCTCGCCGACAGTTTATTAAACAGCAGCTCTTCAGAAAATGGAATTGAATTATAGCCAATACAGAAAATATTTCCAATTACATATTTTTTTAAAATTATATAATTCTGTTCTGGATAATGTGTAGGCCATCTCTCTCACGTCGCGTGTGCATTCTCATAAGGTCCTGTTTTAGTTATTCTATATTGTCCTAAAACGTTTATTAACGTACATTAAAAATCACACACATACATACACTACAATTTCTTGGTTTTTAAAATTTTGTTGGTGGCAGATAATCTTGTTGATTCAACACTCTCACACGGTTCTTTGACTGTAAAAATGCATAGTCGGTTCACGTAAGTATGCCAAACAAATATTTTGCTCGTACCAATTATCATATTTGTGCCACTTGTAAATATAACAATGCTAATGTGGCTATTAAACAGAGTGTATACACTTCGTTGCTTTACAACTGTAGTGTCTGAGAACGTAAAAACAGGTAATTAAGTGTTAATGGTTAATGACATTAAGGGTAATGGGAATGTAAGATGTCAGTCGTATGGTTGAAATACGCAATCGAGGATAGAATCTGATCGACTCATCATAATACAATGGGAATTGTTTGCCAAGTATGTACATTAGTGGACGTCTGTTTGTACTCCACAAGTCTGTAGTACGCTTTGTTTTAAGAGTAAAATATTAGAAACGATATTTAGAAAAACAAGGGCTTAAAACCACAAAATATATAAAAATGGAAACAGTACATTTGCAACATTTATTCAATAATATCCAGAGCTCTATAATAACCAAATTCTAAACATACTTGCTTTTTCTTTGAAATTAATTTTGACATCCATTAACTCTCTGCGTGGAAAGTGTTCGGATAGGGAAATTATTTTCAAATTAAGATGTCTGACTTTTTAAAATTGGGTTATTATAGAGCTCTGGGTGTTATAATATTACTATTTATAAATGAGTTAAAGTCTTCCATTTGTATAGATTTTGTGGTTTTAAGCCTTTAATTTCCAAAAAGGCTTTTTAATTTATTATCTCTAAAACAGAGCATACTACTAACGTGTTTATAAACTGACGTCCATTAATGAAATATATATTCGGCATAATAAATGCATCATCGAATTATGATTGGTAGCTCAAATATTATCCTTAATTGAGTGTTCCAGTTATTTCGCTAGACGTCTGTATGTTTACATTCACCTCGAAGTGCTTATTACATGGTGATGAATCTACGTACTGTCGGTTTGGTTGTACGCAAGTTTTATTTAGCAGCCGTATAGCTAGACTTGCAACTATAATTATCTTCATATTAATTGCAATTATTATATCTGTGGCTTTTTATTTACGATAGTTTATTTTTAATTTTGTTTCTATTCTATGCAGGACCTTAGTTGATATTAAAAAAAAACATCCGGCTGCCTAAAAATTAGTAGCTTATTAAGCTAATCAAAAATTAATTATTGGTTAATATTTTTGTGAACTGTTACATTGTTATGTTGTCTTGCTTGTCACATACATTAATTAATTTTATTTTTAACATTTTTGTTTTGTGTACGCGTAATTTTTTTGCATATTTACCAAACAACGAGTTAGGGCTTTGTGTTGGTATTATTTTTGGAAAATCGTAAAATATGTACGAGTATTTACTGTTCGCTACATCGCACGAATATGTAAAGTGGTCTGTTGTATTATTATGTTAGTCATCATTAGTTTTTAATTTTTTTTCTCAGTTTTGTCAGTTCTATGTAATAAGTAATTGTATTTTGTGCATCTGTAAGAAAAATGGTTAAGTGTAATAGAAGGCTACATCCCTTAACTTCGCCGTGTGAGAAATAAGTCAATAAATAAATAAATTATAGGTCAGTGACTGCTATGTTTCAATGGATGGGTTACAAATAGACTGTAATAAAGGAGATACGGTCGCAACCTTGATGTCAGAGCTGAGTCCTACTCTACAGTTTACGACACCAATGAAGGAAGGAAGGGATGGACACAGCAGTCAGTTGAGCGACTCAGGTAGGCCTACTGGTAGATGTTCCACTGTGTCCTGGGAGAGGGGGAGGGGTATATACCTGTCACATAGTGTCGGCGAGTGTTATTAGCCCTTCATGGCTAGACCGTATCTTTGTCCCCTACCTAGGAGGCTATCAGAGCACATTCCAGGCTGTATCGTCACTCTTAGTTCAAGACAACCTGCTGACTGCCTGCTCTATCTTCTGCTTCCAGTTAGTCGACAACTTCTCAAGTCATGTTCCTAAACACATGTCCACGGCGTCTTGAAACCATAGGCTGTTCGGGATAAAGTGAGTACTGGAAAAAAAAAAAAGCCTTGCTAAAGTTCTATTTTCAGTCAATTCGTATCTTTCCGCGCGTAACAGCTAACGACAGGAAATATCTAACCTCTCTGGACACGTCACTTGATGCTTGCGCTTGTAAGATAAATTGTGAATTCAATATGAATCGATACAGTTTGATAAACAAATTTTAATAATTATATAAATACAATTATGTCAATTTGGGTGATTTTGATTCAGTATTGTTGAATTTAAATAAGAAAATACACGGAACTGTATTGCGTAACTTCGCTGCCAACCATGCAAGCAATAAGGTAACTATAGTTAACATTAAATTATATGCAATAACGGCTAGTGATATTTTTCAAAGGTAAACTTTCAGTGCTCACTTTATCACGAACGAACTGTTAGCGTAAAATTTGAGTGGCATGTGAATGACTTAACCAAATAATGAAATGAACATATTGTTCAGAGTGTAATATTCAAAACTGGTGACCATAATAATAGACTCTGAAGTAGCAGAACCGCGTGTCTCTAATCATTTGAAGTAACGTTATTCAGTTGGACACTTGACGGCAAAGTGGGCACTATTTGACGTGGTCGCCTGTGGGGAACACGGTCGTAGAAGAACAGGTCTGGACACTCGCCTATATAACAATGTATTTTGCTTGACCCCCTTGTTGTTTGGCTGTAGTTCGTCAAGTTACCGAGAATGTCGTGCTTTTTGGCGCTGTAATTCGGGCGGTCGGTCTCAAACTCCGTCCACTTTTTTCTATTGTTGAATTTATAAAGTAAATAAAGATTGCTGGAGCCTTTTCTTAAATTTGTGAGCGAAGAAAGTATTTCATAAATGGATAAAAAATACGTTTTGATAAATTGTTTATCATAGCGGAAAGGAAGTGGGTGGAGTTTAGTCCGACCGCCGTAACATCAGCGCCAATAAAACACGATATTGTCGGTAACTTGGTGAACTACAGCCAAACAACAAGGGGGTCAAATATCCAGGCGAGTGTCCAGACCTGTTCTTCTACGGCCGTGGTGTGGAAGTATTTTGCACGTTCGAGTCGAACAAGTGCGAGGAGGTAAAGGCCTCTATACCAGGGGCGGCCAATACTATGCCCGCGGGCCGAACACTGGGTGGTCAGGCCACTCGCCCCCCACCAAGGCGATGCGGGTTCCAACCCCGGCTGGGATCTGTCCTCAGATTTTCGCATGTAGGAATCTTGCCAGCTGACGTTTGGCTGGAACGGGAATGGCCAACGACTTGTGATAAACAGCTTCTAAGAGCAGCGGGGGTGGATTAGAACACACAAACTCTTGAACGCGAATTTTGTGCGATGTGTTGCGCATAAGTACTACATATCTTGTATATGCCTTCTGTGCTTGGTTACAGAATACATTTAGTTCTCAAGAACAGTTAATCGAACAATATCAATTACTACGAATTATATTTGAACTTCATGAACCACTTTCGGAAATTGGTGTGATTTACGCCAGTAAGGTTGGCTGCACTGAACCTCCGCAGATAACGGCGCAGTTCTTCATTCTGTACCTACCTTGTTCACATCATTATGTAATCAACATGTTGGATTGCAATTAAGAAAATATTTGGTGAAGCGTTTTGAACTAAGTCTCACGATAAATACGATGTCGGACTGTAGTAGCTTCGTTGAACGAAAAATCTGAAGGAGTTTATCAAGTAAAAATGTCGCCAGAGGACGTAATTCAGGTATAGAAAAAATATATAATTATTTATTACTAGACCTTCTAAACATATACAATTTTAACATGTTTTACTAAGCTGCAGAAAGCTTTTTTTACTTTGCAATAGGCTATATTGCTAGGTAAATGTTTGGAGGTTAACTCTAGGATTTTTGCAAAGTATACATTACTAATACTTGCTATATATGTGTATTGTACCAGTGCAAAAGGATATTTTGCACTAGTCTAACCTGGTCTAATAACACAGGTCTGCCAGATCGGCGACTGAAGTATACCGTGCCTGCAGACCTTACCATATTTGTTCTTAAAAAGGCCGCCAACATACTACGCTTCGAATGTACGTACGCTCGAAAAAAGAAGTTGAACATCCAAAGAACGAGTAGTTCCAGTCACGTGACCTACTACGTTTTCGTAAACGCCGACTGCAGTCAGTAAATCGACAATATGCCATCGTGACTGAGATAGGAAAAACAATTGAAAATTGCAGAAATTCCCTTCCTCTGAAGACCAACTTATGAAAATAAAAATATTTGTTACTGAAGTAATTAATAATTGCATGTCAATAATATTATTATGAACATGGCAATTCTGAAACGTCTCTCTCCGTCGTTCATATGCTAATGTGTGTTCTGACATTATTAGGACGGGGAGGGGAAGAGAAGAGGGGACTACCAATATATATTTTTTTTAAATACGAGGTTTGTATTCATAGTTACAAACGTATACAGTAGCAGTTACTGCCGGCAAGTTATCGTAGTCATTTTGCCGTTTGACAGTGTCGAAAACGTTTGATCGAGTCTGATCTAAACACACAGCATTTTATTTGAAACCAACCCGTGCACTGTCCTTGACGTGAATCGGAACGGAAAACTATTAACAATGCCTAATACGACGTCGACTTGCCTTGGAGTGGTGCTATTGTCGCCCGCCAGAGAGAGTAAAGAAGGCAAAACAACGTGTCTCTGGATGGAGGTCGTTGTGCAGTGTCACTCCGCACACGAGTACCAATCTTCAGGTTGCTTAGCTGTTAACTGTACGAGGAGATCGTAGAAGATAAAAATAACACGACCTGCCAGGATTCAAAGTGTTCAGGCCATTGTTGACCGGCCGGAACGCAAGTATGAAAGTGTAACACGTAATAATAGCCAGGTGTCCTTGAGAGGGGCTCATCCCTGACGACGGCGACCAATCACAGCGCGCCACTAGGGCTAGGCAAGGTAGTGGCAGGGGGTGGCTGGGTGTTGGCTCCAGCACGTTAGTTCCGCGTTCCGCCGTGCCTGACGTGGAGCGCTGTAGTTGCTGGCTGCCTCTCCATCTCTAACTAGCTCACGAGTCAGTCGGATATCAACCGCGCCGAACCGAACACGCGAGCTGACACCGGCCGAGGGGAGCCGAACAACTTGGACCACGCTTCGTGTGAATACTCTTCTCCTGCAGCCGAGAACGCGACAGGTGAGCTACGCTTCTGTTTTTATTCCTGCATGTACGAGTGATACCGTAGAGCTGAAATGGTTTTACTGAGACCAATTAAATATCACCCTTATCTTATCATGGTCATGATTGCAGTGGTAGTAATCCACATAGAGTACTTTTAATTAAAAAATAATTTTTTCCTGAAATCAACACATTTTCCTTGTGTGTTCTTGTCTCAATTATCACGGACAATTCTACTGTGTGTTTAAGGGGTTAGGGGGGCGGAACATGCGTTAACAGTAAATATACCCGCAACCCAAGCCAAAAAACGGGGGTATCCAGGGGTCCTTCCTCGGAAAAATTTGGATTTTAAGATGTAAAATGGTCCTATTTACGGAGTTTTCTAACAAAAAAATGTAACAACCTATGCTTTAAAAGATACCGGGAGGTGGGGCTCTTCTCTCCTGGACCCACCCCTGTTAATAATTATCAGTTAACCACACGCGGAACAATTTATAAGGTAAAATTCGATAGTGCAAATAAAGTAACTTTTGCTGTGGAGTATCCCACTTTTAGCGTGGTAACGACCTGACAAAAAATAAAGAAGAGTTGAGGAGAACCGAGTGTTTTTTCTCTATTCTCTCTCTTTCTCTCTCACTCTCGCGGCCGGCAAGCGGCAGAGTTGACAGTTGACAGCCGGGTCATCAACACCACTGCAAGATCTTATATTGGATACAACGCCGCGATATGTCCTGGCTGTCTTCCAACTGGCCTTCTGCACTCTACGAGATGTTTTGATTCCATGATAGTCAAAGTCCAGTTATTTCGATTCGGTTTTATTGGCCACATGAATATTGTAAACTCGCAGTATGAGATTAAATATTCGTATATAAACCGTAACTATGTACCTATTTAGAACCCTGGTTATATATGTGAGCATATTGAAATAACGTATATGATTGAAACAAATAGAGTAAGATATTGTATCGCAATAGCATCAAATTTTTATTTTATTATTTAATTTTACTATTACATAACCGACATACGTTTTTCTTCGACCGTTGGTATTGGTACACGGTATGCTAAACTTGAAGTCAGACGAATTACAATCGTGTCTTAAAGACTTAGAATTGTGTCATGGATAAGACTTAATTTTTATGAAGTTTCGACCTGGTAGGCTACATTCGAGCCACAGTGATAGCGGTTAACAGACAAAACTGAATCGAAACAGGTCAAGCATGGATGAATTTGTTGAGCTGTATTAAAACGAACGTCTTCTTGGCGAAATCATGCTACCGATTATGGCAACCTTGGTCCTTGAGTGGTACAAGTAAGGTTAATTATACTACAGGCTGAAAAGAAAATGTGTTTTCTTATGGGAGAGTTTGGCACAGGGAACATTTCTGCCGCTAGTTTCGCTGCTATCGCTAATGGAGCAGATGAAATTCGAAACGGTTGTATAAAATTAAATTTAAATAGGCTTGGAAATGATAGAAGCCTTTTAACATAATTTTAAAGCGAAGATAATCCGATTTCGTGTTTTAAATTATCAACTTAATTTAACTCAAAATTCGGGAAGCTCTGCGATTGGTCAGTTTAATGTGGGTTTGTGTGTATGTCTCTAACGTATGCGCTCCAAAAATTCCTAAACCATTTATTAGACTGCGACGAAACTTCCATTTGTTCCTATACCCGTAAAAGTTTCAGCAAAAAAAAAAAAAATCGTGGGGAGTTAGTGGGGGTGGAGGAGGGTAGAGAGAGGGTCAGAAGGGAGAACGGGGCAACCAAAAAATTTAGTGATAAAATGGAAAAAGGGGTATTGAAACGAATACCAGGCACAGATAGTTCAAAATAAAACAAAAGGTTACCTTTTATTTAAAACAATTGCGAGGTAGTAAAGTTGGGTCTACAGTTATATGTTTCATTGGTAAAAATTCGCATTTGTAAAAAGTGTCACTTACGGTACGTCACTTGTAGTAGAAATGATCACTAAGGTCAGTGACCAGTGGTAGTCAGTAACCTCAACAGCTGATGTCAGGAACTGGTTTCTGAAGCGCTGTGCAGTGCTTTTGCACTTCCTGTGTACCTTGTACAGTCGTCGTCATATATATAATTGCTTGTTTTATACAGTGGCTTAGCCAGAATTTATATGTTAAAAGGAAGAGGGTGGGGGGATTAACCTAAGAATATATATGAACACCGATATGTTGTTCGTCGGAAGGGGGAAGGGGTTTCCAGGGGTCTTCATGCTAGTTTAGCAGTTTTAGTAAATATTTTTAATCGTAAAAAAATCAAGTTTTTAGTATGAAATTTTTCCAACTTTTTGGTGGTTATTAAAGGGGCGAAGGGTTCGAATCCTAAACTCCACCTTACCTTCTGACTACGCCCCCAGTTGCAAATGCATCAATAATACGTATAATACTACTTGGCGGACAGTTTTAAGCGTTCTCGCTAGACGAATATTCACTATTTTACATATTTGCAACTAAGTAGAATGAAGCGATGCTGATCAAAACTTAAACGGCTAGGTCTTTAGCGCTGTTAAGGGGTGACATGAGGGAGTATGGATCAGCGCCGGAATTGGGGGGGGGGGGGGGGAAACGGGAGGTCACCAAGAATACTCGCAGAATATCGGCATCGCCCGGCACAATTCCCACATGCGGAAATCAGGGGACAGACACCACTGGGAATCGAAACCGGATCGTCGTGGTGGGAGGCGAGTGCTGTAACCACTTAGCCAACCGTGATCTCTTGTTTTATATACTTTGATTGTGACTACATAAGCTAATCCTAGCGTGTAAAAATGGTAGAAATCATAATCTTCGTATAACATTAATTAACATAATGAATAATTCGCAATTTGGAAGCTGCGGAGACGTACAAAAACGAAAACCAACCTTCTAATTTAGAATAGTATTTACCCTACGTTGATATTGAATGCAATGGGCTAGCTTAAGAAATGTGTCAGAATAAATAACGAATTAATTTTTGTATTTAAATAAATCTTAATGCTAAGAAATGTGCGTCACTAAGAATTTAAATTTAAATCAGTTTTTTATTATTTTTATTTTTTTATGTATTTCTTGAAGTATGCCATATAATTTCAGAGTGAATTACTTCAATTCAGTAAGCAGTTGGACGTTATAGTAGCTTGAAAATGTTAATTTTAGCATACCCGTATTTGAAAGCTATTTAACTAAAAACATTCGTGGAAGGAAAATATGGTCACAAGTCGTGCACACAAAACAAGGGATGCACTAATATAAAACAATTAGTATTTTCTTTGCAAGCACCATATACAGCGTGTCCAGAAACATCCGCGTAATAAACACACCACGCAAAGCTTGGGATAAATTGGTGATGAAAATGTGACAAAATGTTGAAAGACTGCATTTTCCACGTGCACAAAAACACAGACGTAACATGTTATTATTGCATGTATAAAAAGCCAAAGGACTGAATTACAGACGCCATGATGTATTTTTCTATGATTACTTTCATGTGACTGAGTACCAGTGCCCTACAAACGCAATTTTTTTGAGCCATTTTCACTATTTTTTTTCTCTCTAATGGCATACGGTTGGAGTAAACAAAAAATAGTGTCTAAAGATAATAGTTTGTTATCTTTCCTGGTAATAAACTATGTTCCCAGAACAGTTATTTATGTGTGTATGTATATATATATATATATATATATATATATATATATATATATATATAACACTCGGTTGTGTTTGTAATTTACAATTGTAGAGTGGAAATTCTGAATGATCTAAAGTGCCACAAATATGTTTTGAGTAAATGGGACAAACAGTGCTGCAAGACTTACATTTGAGACATAAACTTTCGCCGATCATAAAAACTATTAGGAATATTATTGCCTTGGGGATTAGCTCTTACAGCAAAACATTGCCACAACACATAGTTCATTTTTATGTAATTAACTCAATTCTGTCTGTGTTAGCACTTAGGTCATTTGGAATTTCCACCCTACAATTGTTCGCGGCACTTCTATATCTGTATCGAGGTTACATCTCACAACGCTGTTTTCCACTTACTAATCGCACCGAGCACCCGAGCGTAGATTAGATAAGACACAGAGTTTGTTTGAAACGTTACGTTTAATTTGGTCTCTTACAAGGAATATGATTAGGCCTGCGCTTTTCCTCCTGATGAAGAATTTGTCACACGGTTTTGTAGGGACAGTATCTATGCTACCATTAAGGTGTCGCTTACCTGCGCGTTAAAGTCTCGTAAGTGACGGCGTTATAAGAGCAACATACAAACTATGGATGAGGCTATGTGATACCTTCATGGAACAGCGACATAATGCCGGGCGCGAACAAACGATAAATCCCAAGAAACGAAAGGCGTTTTCTACCTGCAAATATTAATATATGTCTGTAAAAAAACACGATTGGTATCCTCAATACATTCTTGAACTCCCGTTCTGCGACGCATGTCTTCTTGGCTTTATCTTAATTTTATTACTTACTTTCTATTCTAGAGCCATATCAATGTCACCAGCAAGCTATTTTCCTCACCTTTCCCAGACTAATATATACAGTCGTCCGCATACCACATTATCTTGCCATTATGGTAAACAAGGGCTTCTGCACACTTCCGCTGTGGTATCCCAGACGTTAATGCTCCTTCGATTGACAACGTATCCCCCCCTCTTTTTTTTCCCCTGGCTTTCTGGCTCCTTCCCTCGGGAAAGTAACTAACCCAACCAACCATCAAATTGTCAGCCAGTAGCGCACCCACTATCTTCGTTAGAAATCCATGTGGCACCTTGTCAAACGCCTTCTCAAAATTTCTGAAGCAGGCTTCCACCTGCTTCCCTTCATCCACGGCTTGCACCAGATCTTCTATAGACCGTTCACAATAAAGTTGGCACTGCATAAAGTTTTCTTTCAGCCGTTTTCTAGTCATCTTTACTATTTTTAATACGAAATGTAACTAAAAACCAGTGTAAACGTTTCAACACACTCAAAACTTAACATATATTGGACAAATAAAACATGTTTGTAATTAATTACAAGTTCTGCTAGCTATCACATGAGCAACTTCGACTAAACCCATGCTGATATTCCTACTCTCAGTTCTTCTCATCCAGCACGTCTACCAGAAAGTTCACTACCGGCCTCTCCACTACCTTACCCTAGCTCGAGGTGAGACTCAGCTAGTCTGTGAAGCCAGTCTCACACGAGATTGTGTAGCAGTTACTGTGCACATTTTCTGTTATCATTTCTGCTTCCGTGTGAGCCACATTCCGGAACTTCCCCACGCGTCTGTCTTTGAGTATAAAGCCCGGTAGACTCCTCCCGAAATGAAAGAAAAAGGAAATTAAAGAAATTAAATACAGTTCCCGCCCCCCTGCCCCTCTCTTACTTCACAATTCTACTGACAACATGGACCTTCCTGCTTTTCCAGTGCCATTTTTATTTTTAATACATGTATCTGCTGAGTGTTTACACTCCTATTCTGTCGAGATGGTTTTTACGGTACTATGCCGGTTTTTCCCTCTCTCTTCTTAGGTTATGGCTTAGCTATAGGTACACTTAGGGAGGTAGACATGGCCCCAATTGCGGCCATGTCTGCCCAGTCCCTCTCTGCCGCGATGCATGCCTCCTCTGCATGAAACTTCTCCCTTGTAGGCGTATGTGGCTCAGCCCTGAGACCCACTTAGTCCCGCTCCTCCCCCGGGCCTCACACATAACTTAGTAGTTAGGGTAGGTTAGGAAAAATTGTCCGGTACACTAGCCATAATTCAGTAAATAACTCCGTACCAAATTCAGTGCAAGTATCACTGCGACAGTGTGTACCGCAACTACGCTGGTTCCGGACATAATTCTGTACCTAATTTAACAGATAGAGCCCGTCCTATTTTTCATCGTAGTATATGTTCACGCGCATGCGCAGTGCACACTTACAGCCACGGCGCATGCAAAGTACGCAAGCAGGGTTGCCAATGTGATTTGAATTGAAATAAAGTTCTTGTTTCCTGCTAAACAGTGGCAGCCGGAGTTTTCGAAACCTAAATAACACATGATAGTGTAACTTAATTGGGAGTCGCACGCGTGTATTGTTTGTGAAATAGTTTTCGGGAATTGTGCAGTTATACTTGATGGATTACAGCAACCAACGTCACAAACATATTTTTATTATTTATGTACTAACAGTTGTCACTAAACAGTGATAGTGTGTACGCAACACATACGTTTTGCTACATAAATCTTCTATATAAATAAAAATGAAAGGTGACTGATTGACTGACTGACTGACTGACATATCAAACTGCAGCCCAAACCACTGGACCTAGAATCGTGAAATTTTTTGTGGGGGTTCCCTTCAGGTCGTAGGCGAGCATTAAGAAGGGATTTTTCGAAATTCGACCTCTAAGGGGGTGAAAAGGGGTGAAATGTGTTTCCGAAGAAACGTCGATAGAGCTCGAACCCGACGACCTATCATCGTGACTTTTACTTTAATAGGACACTCGTAAAAATGCTTATTAGCCAATTTAAGGATTTTTCGAAGTTCAGCTTTTAAGGGGCTGAAAAGACGTTAAATGTGTTTCCAATCAACTATAAGGGGCAAAATGTGTTTTTAATGAATCGTCTTTATCTTTGAAACACAATTGGCTATCGTCGTGATTTTAACTTTAATTGGTTACTTTTACAAATGTCTATGGCAGGACTCAAAATCGTTTCGAAATTCTTTATTTAAAGGGGTGAAAATACGTGAAATGTGTTTTCGATTATCCTTCCATATCTATCGAATCAATCGA
>PNEQ01046607.1:33129-54550 GCA_003012365.1 Medauroidea extradentata | reverse complement strand
GTTAAATATAACTTAAGTAAAAACACGCGGTAATCTTTTTGTTAATATGCAGCAGAAAGATACAAACTGGCTGAAAATAGAAATTAAACAGGGCTTACGTTTTAAGTAGGCTACTCACATTGTCACAAACTGTCAGTAGGAATTTTTTTCCTTTTGCAAGCTAAACCAGTTTCGTATTGTTGGGTAAGTTGCATACGTACGTGAAGGCGCAGACTATGCCATGCAACAGCTGTACAACAATGAGAGTGTGTGTATTATGGCTGCTGAACACGTTTGACATAATATCTGCTTATCAGACGTACTCTGAGAATATTGTTAAATACTATGTTTTCAAAGAAGACAACAGTAATTATAAATTACAATTAATACAAAACTAAACTTAATTCTTTAAGTTGAAAGTTTTTACAACACACTTTATTGGCTACATTACTGCTTACCGTGAAACGCAGTGCAATTTCTCAATACATGTAAGGCAAAAGTTCTATACCTTGAGTTAAAAATATGATTATTAGTAGGGAAAGAAAGTATAACGATTTAGAGGGGGATGGGGTGAAGGAATTATATTCAGAGCACTGAGCTCAAAACGTTGACCGGCCGCCACTGGGTTAGAACCTAACCTTACAAACATAATCCAACCTAATAAAAAATGGAAAACTTAAAGGTGAAATAACCAAAACAAACCGAACCAAAAACAGAGCATTTCTAAGTCAGTAAACTACAATTTTCTTTACATGTGACCACTTCAAACTTCTACGGAAACATTTTTCATTAATAAACTATGTCTTCAAGTGACACACTTTGAGGCCTGGACATTGAAAAAAAATTTAATAAATAAAATTTTCGCCAGATGGAAACCAGCTACGTAGGTAAATCCATTAAAAAAAAACATTGTCATGCACAGTAATGTGTATAAACAATACTGGTTGTTCGGCCTTGAACATTAAGCAGAAATTGAAGCTGAAATTCAAGGAGAAACCGTGATGTTTAATGCCTTCTCTGTTGACAAAAATGTGTTCTGGCAGTTTCAAACCATGGGAAACCATTAAAAACTATCCCGTCAATGGCAGTTCACAAATCAAGAAGCAGGCATCAATTGCAGAGGTTTTAAAAAGAAAATACTGTAGGTTTTTATTCAATATTTATTCACACATATTTTTTTGTTTGAATATTGCAAAATTAAAGATGATACTGTATTAACTTTTACATAAACATGTAAATCTCGCCTCCCTTTATATGATAAATTTTCCTTTGTTGATGCAGAAGAACTAAAATACTCACTGTTCATGTTGTAATGTATGAACTGCTGATGTTTTTTGATCTGTTATTTATGCTAGTTGATAAACTGCAGTTTCAAAGTGAAAAGTGTACATGCCTGAATATTACAATGATGTATCTTTGTGTAATAAAACACAAACACGGACAATTTATCATGCACTGTTTTGAGATTAGGCCAACATGCAATGCAGCGGCCATATTGTAATTTTGACTTCACAGTTTTCACACATTTTGCAGCACAAAATTTTTACTTATTTATAATTCCTGAAACAAAACAAAATAAAATGCTTTATTTTCTCACAAAAATGTATAAACGTGTCTTATTAGGCCTCGAGACTTTTCCCTACACATTATTTATTTTAACTACAGTAACTCTCTGTAGAAATGGAATACAAAGTGTAAATACATTATCCTGCTATATAAACGTGAATTTAATAAATAAAACAAAATATGTTAATATTATTTCTTGTGTCTAGTAGATAGGAGCAGCACTTACGACTGGCAATAGAAGTAGAAGGCATGGTCTTCCCATTACAAGGTCTGCAGGCAGTCTACATTCAGGTGCCATTCAGATCTCTAGTTTCAGATTCTAACTTCCACAGTTTTTAGCTGGTTTTTCCTACACATTATTTCTTTATTTTACTTCACTGCATGTCAGTTGCAAGTTTATAGCCCTACGAACCACGGATTTCATCAATGTGAACAGACTTCTTAAAAATAGGTTTTATTGTGACTTTTCACACTTCCTGGGATGTTTAACTTTTTTCTCTCAACAAATTCTACCATTTTTTTTATTGTTCCCAAGAATATCCTCATAAAATTGGAGTTCTACTGTAGTTTTTCCATTTCCAAGAACTTTTTGTGGTCACTGGCGGCAATATTTTGGAAACAGGTGGTTACTCGAATCAAACAAGGTGATGTTACTTTTTTTTTAATGCATAATTACAAATGAGGTAAATACAACTGAATACACTAAGACGAGTTAACTGCTATACTGTCAAGAAGGATTCACTCGGTGTGCTGAAACAAAGTAAGAAAAAATGCATGTTACAAGGAAGACAAGGATGCCCGTGTTACAGAAAATTCAAGTACTACAGTGAAATCTCATCAATACAAACCTTACAGTGACATTTAAGTTTTGTAGTTTGTAAAAATAAGGTTTGTATTAACTGTTGTTTGCCTAAACTGTCAGAAGATTCTAAATTTTTTTGTGCTGTTTATGCTCAATAAACCAAATATTTTTTTGCCAGCATCACATAATAACAGTAGACTAGCATACCTGCCAACTTTTCAAAATGACCATCAGTAAAACTTTTCCAGAATGTCACACTTTTGCGTAAACTTCACGCGGCAATTTTTGTGCCAAATCGTATCAGTCCCATGTCTTCTAAACTGTACCCATAATAACACATATAATATTTTTAACGTTTGTTTTTAAAGTAGGCCTAGTTATCGAGACCTACATATGTAAAAAAATAATAATTTGTCAAGTTATGCTTTGAACAATTTTCTGTTCACGAAAATCCATCATTCTTTTATAATTAAAAATGTACACTTGCATTTTTAAACAACCTATAAGCACAGATACAAATATAAATAGTTTCACAATGTTTGATATAAATCTAAACTAGTTTTGTTTTTTTCATGCGGAATAAAATAGCCCAATACCAAACTGGATTGTGTTTTCAGTTATTAAATACTGTAAGGCAATATTCAGCTCTAATGACAGCACCTTCAAAGCCTACTTACAAAAATTTATGTTTAATTCTGCGATTTCCTCAAATAGTAGTTACAGTTAGGTGCTTCATACCACCTTCCATAAATTACTAATAAACGGCGTGAAAAAATTACGCTAGTAGTAATTATGAACATTTAGTTTATATCACATAAAAATATTATTACATATTGTACGTATGCTTCACAATAAGAGAAAATAATTTTTCTTTCAAGTTTGCAACGGTATAAAAATGCGCGCAATGCATCTTTCCAACTTCAAAATTTTGTCGCATCACACAGTAGTTATAGGTACGTCATGTTCATTACAACAGCGGAAAAATATTTTTAGTTTCAAAGTTAAAAATTCAGTTTCCAAGAACACAAAAAAGCACTTTGGATAAGAAACAACACACTTGTCGCTAAAAAACTCCTAACACCATGCCATCTTGTAACAGCCCACACAAGAAAACAACAGATTGGCTGTGAGCTATAAAATACTCCAATAAGAAACCAGGAACAAACTATATACCGAATTTTGTTATTGGTTCCTGTGGTCGTCATTGTGACCAACTGCTGAATCCACGGTAAAAACTGATTTTACAAATGTTTATGCACAATAGCAGAGAGAAACAACACTGTAAAACACGTTTTATGTTGGTACGCTTGCGCAAAACATATTTGTCCGCAATTCGGTACGCTTGCGCAAAACATATTTGTCCGCAATTCATTCGTAAATAATGGCAGAAATGTACACATAACATTGTTGAACGTCCCGAAATCCGTAACATTTTCTTGTCCTCCGTAAAACCGTAAAACGTATGTACTTTCCGTACATTTTACGGGCAATCCGTAAAAGTTGGCAGGTATGGACTAGATACCTTTATACTAATGTTTGTAGGTATTAACAAATTTTCACTGCAGCCAGCAGTGACTCTGGAATGGCACACCCAGTGGCGGATTTAAGGGGAGAAGAGCTACCGGGCTGGAAGCCCCCCAAAAATTGTGTTCAACATAGTCTAAGTATGTCTAGTCACCGGAAGGAAACTGGAGTTTTGTTCTATGATTATCCAAGTACATTTAACGTTTCCTACTTGTATGTGTGTTATTTTAATGTTCTGTGACAGTAAACAACAATATTTTTGAGATGGCTGGTATTTTTTACAATCCGTAAAAATCACATAAGTCCCTCCCAAAATATGTTTCTAAATCCACCACTGGGCACACCAGATAACATCCACAGATGAGCACTAGATATTTTGGGACAAGCAGCAAGTAATGCACAACGTAGACAAGCGACCAAGTCTGTTAATATGAAAGGGCCTGCCAAACAATGCCAGTCTTGTATACTTTCCAAACGTGTATTAACACATTTCTTAATGTACCACAACTACTTAACAAAAACTGATATATTCATTTTCATTTCAATACTTTAACTGGTATTCAAAAAAATCATATTGGGGGGAGGGGGATATGAGTGCAGACAATCTTCAACTAAATGCATTCTTTCGTACATTAACAAAATATTTAAACTTAATTTCCTGGCCAGCCAACACTACAAAACATACAGTACATGATTTTCTGAATATGTATCACCATTTTATTATGTTATGGCTCCACAGCAGTTTTCAAATTATTACTGTATTTATAATAAATGTACTGTGACGTGCACTGCCACATGACACTATCTATATTTTCTTTTTTAATAACACAATTTAAATTTTAATTAATCAAGGACATAAGTTAATATTTATATGCCAAGCTGATCATATGCGAGGTGGGTTAAGGAATTGTACTGCGGGATCCAACATAATAATTGGGGATGCTAGTTGCAAAATTAAAAATAAAATATTTTTAGAAATTAAAATTTAACTGCTAATAAGACTTTGGAAATAGTACTTTTTGCTATTCAATTTTATTTGTTTGCTGCCTCATTTGGACTCATTTTAAACAAAATAAAACTTAAGCATTTTTTCTTCTAAAATAAATTTTGCAGTATTTTGCCTTGTCTGCGAGTTTTTATATATCCTTTTGGCAATGAGTTACTATCCTCTTGGATGTGAATCAATGTCAGGTCAAAGTTCAGGCTCTGGAAGGCACATTCGGGGGACATGCAGGCATGTAACCTGGTCAGAAATCTTATTGTTTGTTACCGCTAACCGTAAAGTGGTGGGCACGTACCACTTTGAAAATTATTTAGTTTATTCTCTTATGTGCCTCTGCATGCTTAAGCATTTATGCTTCTGCATTTCCCTTGGGAAAATTATCATGGTATGAATGAGATGAGTCCAGTATTCTATGGTGTGAATGGTGATAGGTTTCATCCCTCCCTTACTTTTCCACTAGTCTGCGTTTTTAAGACAGATTTGCGGGTGTTTCAGGGAGGACTGTGGCCGTTGAGTCCACTACCAAACGCTCTGATGTCTTTGCTGACAGCCAGGCGTCCGGCAGTTTGAACTCAACCAGGCAAAATATATAGCCGACACATTGAACTCTTCCGTCGCGCACAATAGCTGGAGACCTCCTCTGTATTGCAGGCATATAGTATGCCTGCATTTGCCAGATGTTGTGGCGTAGCCAGTGGGCTGTTGTGAGGAGGTCGTATGTAACTGCTACTTGCGGAGTTTTAAGTCTCGCCAGAGGTAGACAGCCAACATACAAGACTTGCTGAGTTTTTAGGCTCACGCCAGCGGTCTTACTACAGCATACGTACGCGATTTTTACAGCTCAATACTGCGGGACTACAATCTTACCGGGCCTGCCTAGTATGAAATGATTCTGTGGGGTGTTAAGTGATCAGTGAGGTGGATGATACGTCTCTCAATTCAGCCCGACTCAGTAGCGCCAGGCATTTTCCTTTTGCAGCTGTCGGAAGCCCCCGCCGTAACCCCCCCGCCCGACCAACCCCCCGAGGGAAGTCAGGGCCGCCGCCAAGAAGCCACAAAACAAGGGCTTCGTACTAAATAAGTGCCTCATTATAAATGTCTTGGGGGAGCTTGCCAGACCAGTAGTTTTACTTTCTGTGTTTGTTTGTATAATAATACTCTGTCAGTGAGTTTTATGGCATAATTCGCCGAGTCACTATTCACACTATTTACATGTTTTAGACTACTTACACAATTTACACAATTTTCCCGCAGGGCAGCAATGTACAGTTTCACTTGGGTCAATGTTCAATGAAAAATGATACATAAATTATAGTGCACTAAATTGTATACATGTTTGTGGACATTTTTGTAATTTTATGGATTTTTAAAATGTTTTTGTGATTTTTGATTTTTATTTATTTTTATTATTATTTTATTTTTTTATGTGTTTTTGTGTTTTAAAGTTTTTTAATTTTTATTTTAATTTTTGATATTATTTAATTATTCTGTAAGAAGTCGTCATACATAATTTTAATTTATGTCTGTAAGGTTTTCCTGTCGGTCCGGAACCGACGACCTACTCCTGCTGTTTAGTAGGAAATTCTCCTGTCGGTCCGGAACGGCCGACCTACACCCATTTCTGTGCGAAAAAGCCATTACATACAATTAAAATGGGTATCAGTTTACAATGTGTAGTAGCATAATTACCCATTTAAATCGATAGCATTAATTTCCTTACATATGTACAACATTTACAATATATTATGCTGCCCTGCGGGTCGTTTCGTCAGGTCTTTGTCACACAGGTCTGGGTGGGGGAGGGAGAATGAGAGATTTAGGGCGTCTCCTCCGCCACACCTGTGCCTCATCGTATTCTCCCAGAGCCCTGAGTAGTGGGTTAGTGGACTCTGGGAGTTTTTTGTACACTCCTGTGGCCAGTTTGTGTATGTGCTCCACGATGTACTCAACCTTTAGCTCATCGTGGAGCCTGGATGTGCGAGTGTACCTGGGAGCATCCACAATAAGGCGCAAGACCTTATTCTAGAACCGCTGGAGCTTTGTGATGTGTGTTTTGGCCGCTGTTCCCCAGACGGGGGCAGCGTATGTGAGGATGGGTCGGATGAGTGTGTGATAAATGAGAATGCCATTGTGTATATGTAATGGTGAGTTTCTGTTGATGACTCGATACAGCTGCCTTAGCCGAGCTCCGGCCTTGGCTAGCTGTGTGTGTATGTGTGTGCTCCAGCGGAGGTGACGGTCCATTTGTACTCCCAGATACTTTACTGATGTTTTGTATTGTATGTTCTGACCACAGAAGTGTAGCTGCCGTGCTGGTTGTGCTCGCCGGGTGTCAAATACAATTGCCTCAGTTTTTAGGGCATTTGCCTTAATCCTCCATTTGGCCAGCCAGGGCTCTATTGCGTCCAGGGCAGCCTGTACTCGTGCAATGGCCCTATCCCTGTTCATGGATGTAGCATAGATTATCGTGTCGTCGGCATAGCATCCTATTTGAGTGCCGACGAATCGTGGGTGGTAGTGCCATGTGCAACTGGGAACTGGCGAAGGTAGTGCACTGGGAACCATCTAGCTGCAAAGATGTCCCAAATTAAGCAAATTAATAGATATTACTGTATGTTCTTTCTGTGTTAAACTGTTATAGGCCATTCGCGATAAAGTGAGCACTGCATCCAGTTTTCTTT
Organism: Medauroidea extradentata; assembly: GCA_003012365.1. Classification (NCBI taxonomy): domain Eukaryota; kingdom Metazoa; phylum Arthropoda; class Insecta; order Phasmatodea; family Phasmatidae; genus Medauroidea; species Medauroidea extradentata. The sequence continues at coordinate 46,995 of PNEQ01046607.1, read as the reverse complement.
CGGCTGTTGTGCAGTTATGTTTACTATTTTTGATATTAAAACTTCCATGTAACTAAAATCCAGTGTAAACGTTTCAACACTCTCATAAGTTAACATATTTTGAACCAATAAAACATATTTTTAATTTATTACAAGTTTCCTTGAGTGTTCAGTTTATAGTGAACAGCCTGTAAATATATTCATCAATAGCTTTGTGATGTAAAATTGGACATTGTAGACCTTAGTTGGCCTTGGTATATACTGTGTACATTATTAAAAAGCTTTAATTTTCACATGTGGAATTGTGCCGGACGATACCACTGGTCGTCTGGTTTTCTCGAGAATCTCCTGTTTCCACTGCCCTTCATTCCGACGCTGCTCCATACTCACCTCAAGTCACCCCTCACCAGCGCTAAAGACCTTGATGACCAAAATTTTTTCAATTAAAAATTTAATGTGATTAGATATGACAGCATTAATTTTTTTTAAATGCATAACTAGGTTAACTGATACATGTACTAAAATAATAATTTCATATCTCCCTAGTGTTTTGTTATATATGTATATGCTTGATGAATCTGCATTTTCAACTTAACCAATACTGCACAGGAAGTTTTACGGTTAAAACTGATACATGTATTCCAGTAAATTACAGCAATAGTATTATTACGCAACTAAATTGTTTAGAAGTTGAAACTTACAAATACTGTACTAACCAGTTCCCCTTCAGGAGTGGGCTGGTGGTTTCCTTCAATGTGGGTGACGAATATTGCAGGCCGTGGTCCTACAGTCTGGCAACCTCGCCATGTGTATATGTAGTATACGTGGGTAGAGGGGCCCTTCTTTGTCTCTCTTAGCCTGGGCCAAGGCAACCCTCTCCCTGTGCTGCCTACCAGCTCAATGCTTAGGCATTGGTTGTAGTAGTAACTAAAGGTTCTAGGACAAGAGACTTAAGACCCGTGGTCAATCTGTCGGGCTCTGGTTCGTAGTTATTACCAGTGGAAATCTGGAATATATTTTATGGGCTGTCTTAGTGTTCATAGCTAGGTAAAAATCCAGTGGGCAGCTCCCATATAGTCAATGCAAAGGCACCCTAGCACAATGCTAGGGGAAAAACCTTTATAGGTACACCCTCCTGAGGTAGGGCCTGACAATGCTGTGGAAGAGGTCACTCCCTAGCACCCGTCTGTCCAAACTGGTGAGAGACGCAGACTGCTTTAAAACCTTCCCTGGCCTCGGGGGTCAGTTATGACAGATAGTACAGGAAGTAGTTCACAAAGAATCCCAGCACCAAGTGGATACTGCCTGACAGATGATTTAGGCTCCTAGATCTACTCTGAGTGCTCCCATGAAACAAGGGAGCCTTGAGACATGAATAAGGAAGTAGAGCAGGAAGAACTGCAGTGAATGGCAGGCAATTGATTTCGCTACATAACAAAATTTTTTAAAAGCAAAAAAGTATACATTTTAACTAATTATTGACTTTAAGAAAATTTCATTAAGTTGATAACTGACCAAAATTATATACATTAATTATTTGCTTTTTGAAAATATTAAGCTATATACAGTACAGCCTCGATTTGACGAACTCGGAAATAACGAAAACAACGATTTAACGAAAGGATTTTTAGGAACCTTCAAAAAATAACAAAAAAATGCATTAAATAACTAAGTGACTTTAATAAAATGGAATATTAATTGAAATGTAAGTCTATTAAAAATACCAGCACTGGCCGCAGTATATACTTTTCTTATTTTACTTTAGATAAGCTTAAACCCTCCATCGAGAAACAAAAAAAATAGTTAAAGTTCTTTGAAAACTTTGGCCGCGGGAGTAACTTTGAGATAAGCATGCGCTGGCGCAGCCGAGCAAGCAAAGCTGTGTTGATTAACAAGTGCGTGCGCAGATCCTCATCCTAGCAGCTGGCGAGTGGACAAGCATGTAGGTATCCAGTTGTAATGATATTACAGGTTCTCCGACGTAATTTTAGCTAGTTAATTATGTTGCTGTTTTTGTAGTTAGGAAACCTCTCACTCATACAATTCTGTGTCATGCTAAATTTTATTTTATTTTAATCCTGCTTTGTCTATGCTGAGGACTTCTATGAGAAAGCGCTCTAGGTTACACCCCTCATTGGTTTGAGAAGCTAGTTTTTGCTAGTATTCGAAATAATAAAAAAAAGATTCCCTTCGACAAGCCTAGAAGATGGACGTACGGCAGATTTTGATGTTACGAGGAAGCTTTGTCTGCCGTCTACCTAAGTTTAGTGACACCTAGGGAAGCGTCTAGGTTCTTTAAACGATATGTAGTTAAGTTCTGCCGTTTTGAGAAGAGGCAACTACGTAATTTATAGGCTTAGCATTTGATTTTTGGTGAACCTCAAGGCGTCGAGGGATGAAACACGTAATTATGTCTGTAACTTTCCGTGTATAATTCTATTCAACGGGTCACCAAAGTTGATATGTTTTTTTGTGCATATGTCTAATTCATTCACCTTCGAACCTACAAATTTTCAAAATGTTAAAGAGGTCAGTAAGTGCCTAAGTTTGTGAGGACCGAACAGAACCAGAGGTCTGGATTATGAGTTTTATTCTACCGCTGAGCACCATTCTCTTGATATTTTGTTTATGGTAGCCAGGAGCAAAACTTGATTTTAATACTGAGCTCGAATCCCAACTTTCAACAGCTGAGAACTTAATTTGAATATGTTTGTCGTCATGGTTCAGCTATTTAGTGAGAGGTTTAGCTTTAATTATAATTTTCAATCTATTTCCTATGCTACTGCTTCACTGAGTAAATTCAATAAATTTCCTTTTATTAAATAGTCTATTCTAATTCTACACTTGTTATTTTTCTTTAATGAGAGTTTTCAGTTGTAACTACAATTTGGTAAGTTCCAAGGTATGGTCCCAGATAAGTAGGTCCTACACAAAATCTTAAATAAAAGAAATAGTTCTCATCATACATCATCCTTATGGAGGAGACTATTACACAGTCTCCACAGCGCGGCGGTGGACAGTACAGGAACTAATTCACAGATAATGCTTTGCATCTCTGGTAGAATACGCTGCAGTGCAGATTAATTCAATTACCGGTAGGATACAGTGGTGTCCCACATGATTATTTACTCTCACGTCCCGTGATAAAACCAGCGAATTTATAAAAAAAAACTTAATTATATTTACGCAGACTTTTAACAATTAATTTATTACCGTAAACGTAAATAATTAGTTTCTCAGATGCTTAAAAAAACCCTACAGAGCAAAGTATTTTTAGTGAGCAGACCATCACGAGCGTGGCTGCATACAAGTTACAATGGCCGCCGCCGCGCTTATAACTGTTATTTTACTGTAGTCTCGCAAACTTTTAATCCAGTTTTCGTTGCAATTAAATTTTTTAAATATTTTTCATGGGAATTTTCTGAATTTTGTTTGTGAAGTGGGTGGGAGAGAGATGAAAAGATTGACGGCTCGGCGCTATTAGTCATCACTTCTCACATGTTGATGGTGCGTGGGCGGCCTAACTCACCAAGCGCATGTTCGCAAAGCGTTCTACTGGAAGTTTTTGAAATTTTTTTCGCAGATTTTTCTTTCACGGCTGTAGCTTACGTGTTGATGGTAAATGCCTTTTGTTTTGGACCAACAGATGTTTTAAAATTACCTTGAATTCCAACTATAAATATGCCCGAGGACTTTTTTTTAAGGGGAAGGACTTGATTTCAGTACAGGGTTATACGGGCTTTCGCTCTCTCTTTTCAACTCTTAACTGCCTTAAGCACTGTCCTTGTTTCAGAGTGCACTGTTGCCAATAATCCCAACATTTTCGCGTTGTAACTTTGATCTAAAATTTTTTGCATATTATAATGCATCGAAATGCACATCTGGTGATATATTTGGTTCATTATTGATACCATTCTAAAGGATTGAAAATTTTGAAAACAAATATTTTGAACTTCGTACTGTTTATAGCATCCTGAACTATATCACATCATAACTTACATATCAAAAGTAAATTAATATCCAAATTTCAATGGTGTGTAAGTTCGTATATCTGTACGGAAAACTAAAAAATCTGAACGTCACATTTTTTACGTTAGTTGTACAGAAATTTTTTTCCAACATTATGTGCGTTTTATAACAAACTGAAATATCAAAACGTTGGTTAGTGAGAAACCTTTTTGTTATTGAAGTTAGATGGGGGATGAAAGCAAGAAAGTTGTTCATAATTACTAGGGGTGTGCGAATAGTGGTTTTATTTGACGCCGGCCCAAGGCCAGCGACACTAGAACATTCCCGCACTCAACGCCACACATGTGCTAGGCAGGACGAGTCTTGAACGCAGTGCTGTGTATCTGCGTAGTACTGTGTCGGCGAACTCTTTTGAATTGCCGCGGCTGCAGAGTAATAGTATTCTTAATGTTCTGCAGAAATAATAGTAAAGGAAATAATGATGTGTTTGTACAAACACACTTGAAAAATCTATAATGTCAGTGTTTTGTGCCTTTTGCTTTGTGGTGGGATAGCTCCCCGCCTCTCCCCTTTCCCGTGCTGTCGGTCCAATTGAGTCCTTCCGAGTGATAGATGTGGGTTTGCCTCGCCCGGTGGCCCGCTCGCAAAGACCAGGCGGTTTGAATGTGGCGCCAGATCCTCGGGCTCCTTCGTTCGTTGGTCGGGCGCGCTCGGCACTCCTCGGCTGGGCCTCCAATCCCTTCTCCTCCTGCCGGAGTTTGGGAGTGGCGACCAGCCGGGAGGGGCTCTTCACTCTTGCGCCTGCCTTCGCCCGGGCTAGTCGTGTCTTGGTTTTCGCCGACTCAGCTCGATGCCCCGACGGTCCGACTAGGTGAGTTCTCGTTTTTCAATGTTATTTAACAGGGTCGCACGGCAAGGCACTGTTGTGTGTCCAGTCGGTAAGTTGCTTGGTCCCCTTTGTTGGTTTAGTTTGCGAGTTCTTTCGATTTTTCTTGCGTTGGGCCGTCGGTGCGTCGAACGGGGCGTCGCGTGTATTTTGTCAAGCATTCAGAGCGAGAAGTTTATGAATGTAATGTCTTTTGCGCTGCTTGAGAGATTTTGTGTAACTTCAACCTTGTGATTATAATGTATTTGAATCTTGCCAGTAATAAATGCCAGTATTAACCATAAATCAATCGTATGTTGTCGAGTACATTCTTTGTCAGCCCTTGTTCACAGTGTTCAACTCTCGGGGCATAAGTTTTCCAGCATTGGTTATTTCTTGTCAATTTAGGAACGGGAACAAGTTTCCTTGGTCGAGTTAAACGGACCAGAACAGCTTAATTTAAAGTAATTCATTAACGTGCAAGCGACTTCCGGGGGTGTAAACCCTGTAGGTGGCCATATTGGGTCCACGCAGTAGCTAGCTTGTCGCAGTCGTTCGTCATCGCCAAGAGAGGTAAGACGCTGTCTGCGCACTTTCATCTTTTGGTTCTCTGAATTAGTCGCAATAGCCTTTCGTAGTTTACCGGTCAACCTGTTCTCTTGTGTGCGTTTCTTGACGTTCCCCACAGTCAGATACTGCAGTGTAATTAATGTATTTGTGCCCTCGTGGCCTTTAGTAATTTAAGACGAGAGAAGTGTGTAGGCATGGGCCACGCGGCCGTAGGGTGAGGTCTAAGGGTGTTGCATCCACCATCGTCGGAATTGAGTACATTGCAAGTGATATTTTTGTGTTTAGGGTTACATGTAATTTGTACAGGGTTCATGAAGTAATTTAAGGGTGTTGCAAGTGTTGTTTGAGCCACGTGGTCGCTGCACCAATCTGTGCACATCGGCGCCATCCTCAGTTCAAGTGATTTGTTCGTCATTATTGTGCTCCATAAATATTGTCAGGGTTCTAGGCCATTTGTTCACGGTTCGTGTAATTGATTTCAGTGTTTTGAGAGTGTTGTTCATGTCACGTAGTCGCCGCATCAATCGGTGCACATCGACGCCATCCTCAGTTCAAGTGATTTGTTCATTGTTATTATTGTGCTCCATAAATATTGCTAGGGTTGTACGTACTTTGTCACGGATCTGGGTGTGTTAAATTCCACAAATTGGGGTTTTCTGTAACCACATGGTCATCCATCCGTCCCGCCTACACCAGGCCTGTGTTCCAGCCTAGGGCTACCCAACATGCAATGTGTTCAGCTTCCTAGCCGTGCGGTCAGAACTCTGTATCCCGTCCCTGGGTAAACCCCTGCAGTCCACCCTAGCGGCTGGGGGCGCCCTTACCCTGTAGAGATTGTGTTATCAGACACTACAGAGTGGGAAGTGGTTTTATTTTGTGTCAGTAGGTGGAATAGGTTTGATACCCCGGACATCGCTACGCACATAATTAACCAATGCAAGGCATGCAGTGTAACGAGATGTGAAATAAACCTAGCTTTTTGGTATGAACGTATCTTACGTGTTGTTTGTCATAGTTGTAGAGTCCCACTTAAACTCACAGTAATCAGGGACGCTAGTGTCTATGCGAGTCAAGGTATTTTGTAAGTGACACCGAGGTATGAGTGAGCAACGCGCGAACCCATAACCAGCCCTCCTGAGATCTCCAGAATTGCAATGTGTGGGCCGCATTGCTGGCGCCTGTAAAATCAGCACCAAGATCGCATTCACTCTCAGAACCCCTCTACCTGACGTGGTGTTATAGTGTTTCGAATAGTTTTCGAACGAATATTAATTTTTTTGAATGTATTTTTAATTTTTTTTTTTATATACATTTGCCAGTGCATAATCTTGCATTTACAAGGAGATATAGAAATGCACTTTACTTTATTAATATAAGCATAAAAATTTAGCAGTTTTTACTTGATAACATTAAACATTCTTAAAATATATAATATGTTTTTGTTACTTTGTATCTGTTCTTACAGTTATATACTGCTTTTTATTCTCAGTTTTCTTCTTTTGTTATGTTTGTCAGAAATCACAAAATTATTTTTGTAAACAAGTGCTTATTACAGATGGCACTGCTGATCTAGTTTACTTCTTCTCTACATGTATAAAGAGTAAAGACAAAAAGAAAAGGTACTTTTCTGTAAAATTTTTGGAAGAATTTAACTACAGAAATATGAAAGCTAAATTAATATGTAGTAAATTATTACAATACTATGAAAAATTAGATCTTTGTGTGTAGGAAACAACGTAATGCTAATGACTAATCATTTTTCAAACTAATTTTGGTAAAATAACAGTGAAACTTCTTGTGTGTTTCACATTTGGAAATATTCGTAGAATAGTTGTATACAAATTGTGAACATGTTCAACTGGCTAATTATATAACCAAATAAAAGTATCAGTGGTAGAAAAAAGTTTAACCATAGTACACTCACATTAACTACTTCGTTCATGGCCTTGCTTACGTACAAAAATGTTTGCAAGTTTACAATATTAGCAACGCATAAAGTTCTAGTGTAAACCGCAGTAATTTCATCCCAACGAATACCTTGGATCCGCACTTTCGTCAAGTTAAATTCGGAATTGCAGACTACACAAACAGCTAAAAATTATGTTTCCCCACGTTTTGGCCATTTTTATTCATGTTCTCACTCTTTGCGACATCTGTAAGGATTCACAATATTTTTCGTTTCTTTACTTAACGAAAATAAGAATTATTAACTTCCCTGCAGTAAACATTTTATGTTAATATACGGCACGCCGTTAAACATAAAAATGATGTATGCACTGTAACTAGGTAGACATTAAACTTTCCTGCCGCGATCGCGGTGATTACGGTTTTAGACCGTCGACGAGACCACCACTGCCACCATCTTGTGTATATCGAGATGTTCCGTTAACGCATATCGCTACGCTTCGAGTGCCAAGTATACAATGAAAAATGAGTATCCGTGCAAGTATAACTGTGGCCACGAATGTGACGCCACACATGAATATGTAAATATTTACGTTGAAAATATACATGAATGTCAGTTCTTTCCTACAGATTTATTTTAACCTTTAAACATCCGCGAAAACTGGAAAATCCGTTAAATTATGTTATGCTTGTATGTAGAAATAGCGTTGTTACCCGCTCAGATTATTTTAAGAAATTGTTAAAAGTCACTATTCGAAATTGTTTGAATACTTAGAAATTTGGGAATCTGGTATTTGTTTTTCGAATACTAATAGTTCAGATTTACTATTCGAAAAATATTCGAACTTTTCGAATATTCGCACACCCCTAATAATTAGCTAAACCTATTTTTAAAAGTAACCCCACCGCAATAGCTTTAGCCATTTTCTTATTTATAGCTGTGAAATGTGTGGCGCCATATGTCATGAGCTCGCTACGCGCTTGCCCTACAAACTAAGGCAACTGAGTGTCTCCTGAAGTGTTGTCTGAAGGAAAAAAAAAAAAAAACGTTCCGTTATCTTTATTGACTATGAGGTTTTGTCTGGAAAGGTTAATAAATAAAATACAAGCTTCCTTTAGTCTGAAGTTTTCTTCGTCCCGTGTTGTAAACTGGTTCAGGAATGAAACTAGTGTCTCGTGGCCAAGCGATTCGTTGTGTAGGTAGACTACAAGAAAGGGAACAAAATACTGTGTTGATTTTATTCCAGTATTTTTCTTTAAAAGAAACAGGATGTTCCAAAGGAACCATTTGCGCTCATAGGTAGAAACAACAGAAAACACAGTACATCAAACTGGCATGCAAAATTGAAACCATAAAGCAAAGGCGAACAATTACAGCTCCCGTAAACAAATTTAAGACCATGACCCCTCATTTCTACTTGTACTTGTACGAAAATACAGTAGAGTCTCGTTATAGCGAAATGTCACGGTTCTGGGTTCGAACTTCGCTATTGCAGTGTCTTCACTATAACCGAATTTGCCCGATTGTAACCCCTAAACCCAAAATTTGCATTAAAACTGTTTTTAATATTATTTAATCACAAAGTAGTACATTATTATTAGGCATGTGCGAAGGTCTGTTTTTAAATGCGAAGCGAAGTCGCATCGAATCTTGAATTGTGCAAAGGAATATCGAAGGAAAGTCGAAGAATTTAATTTTTTTCACATCAGACAGCAAAGAAAAAAATTTATCTCAAACAATTGGTAATGAAAAAAATATTTAAATATACCGTATTTACTCACGTATCCTAACAAATTTTTTTCTTATGATATTTTGGGTTCAAAACAGGGGGTGCATAAGATAAACGAGGATTTTTTTAAGGAGGTTATAACCTCCATAACTCGAAATTATATTACGGAATACTTAAATGTCAACGTATCTGAACAAAACCAACTTTAATTTAATGTAACATGAACACCTGCCTACGAAACGTAACATTTTAGGCCTACTCCCTTCCAACCGCTAGAAGAAGCCATATTTACAACCACAATTTTCCACTTTGCACAAGAGGTTAATTTCTTTGTTCTGATTCTTCTTTGTTCATTATCGCCGATGACAAAACTAAAATTACCAAAAATGGCAATTCTGATTTAAATGAATCTGCATTCTTTACGGTTTAAAATTAAAGTCATAATAAATTGCCGCCATAATATAGAACGGGAAACTTAAACAATAACATCGTTGGCAACACCATAGATAAATGAGCAACATGGAGGCACCACACTCCATTAAGACTTTCTCATTTTTGTGATCGGGACCACTTTAATGCTGATTTTACTCTAAAGCTTGCAGTACTACTGGTATGAAGTTTTTTATGATTCTTAGTTCTGTGTTTACGTAATAGATATTCGTGGGAAAGCAGAAATTACAGTGGTATTGAGCTAAAAAAAAAAAAAAAATGTTTGATGCGTAAGGTATGTAGGGAGATATTTTTAATATGTCCATTATTTAGAATATTCCGGTGTTTGGAAGTCTGGATAAATGGTACTTTACTGTACTTACTGATTTACTGGCTACAGATATTGTTTTCGTTGCGCCAGCGTAGTTTTTTTTGGGTTATTGTGACTCGGGCTTAAGTGAAATTGTGCTGCCGAATGTAGCCTAAACAAAATAAATAGTTCACCACTGTGCCACAAATTTGAGTATTTAAGTGTAAGTTATACAGAATAATACAATTACAAATAAACGGAAAATTACCTGCTCCACACAAATAATTTTGTCTGTTTTGATGTGAATTGTGATTATCTTCGACCGACTTTCAACTCGAAGATTTTTATTGGTCGACGACAAAGTCGAAGGAACAAAAATCTTTGATTCGACTTCGACAATGCGAAGCTTCGCACACCCCTAGTTATTTTAAGGAAATATAGGTTCATAACAGGTAAGTATGCGCTGGTTACAATGATACCCAACAAGTATGGGTGCACTATTTGCTAAGTCAAAACTGGCCAAAAACTCTGCCGCATCATGTAAGTATGGCTATCTATCGCTGGACCGCCTCAACGGTGTCTCGCCCGTGCGGGTGCGTGGTAAGAGCGCACGCGCTGGTAGTCAACATGTTTACACTGCCCGCCGCTGCAGACCAATGTAATCAGTTTACCGAGTGTAGCAATTTATTTATTTATTTATTTTAGCATGCATGCTCAGATGATAATTCTGTGTGCCCTTTCACACTGTGGCACGCGTTGAATAATTTGTTTGCATGCCCGAGACATATAAAAGTCAACTTGGACAGGTGAATCTAATTGTTCACTTGCCCATTGGGCAGGTAATGCTAGTGTTATTTGCCAGTAAAAATAAGTGACGCCAACTTTGGTAGTTGCTTTATTTTTGCGCACTAGTCATGAACTGCGTTTAGCGGCGGCACTTAGACCGGTATTCCTAAACAATAAGTTATGGTCTACATAAGCACTACCATCTCAGGCGCCAGAAAAGCAACGACAGAGACCAAACTCGCTGAGCGTATTCCTAGACGTGTTTGCGCCGTGTCCCAAGATGGTGTCAGGTAAGTCACGGCTTATTATTTGCCGGCCCGCGCGACACTAGAAACAAATGAAGACGACAATGAGCCCTGCTGATTTACCATGGCTATAACAAGAACACGTTAAACTTTGTACTTATGAAACGTATTATTTAGCATTTGAATTTGTTTACAAAATAATTACAGTAACAAAGAGATAAAAATCCAGGATTATAACGGTCACAATTAAAATATTCAGTAACTGTTTCTTGTTAAAATCTAAAACAGTAGGTAGAGTAGCCACGCGATCGCAGTGTTTCCATTCATATTTATCTGCTGATTATGACCTGAAATGTTATCATATTATTCGGACACGTGGAATTACATACAAAACATAATTCGCTATCACTGTTAAAATATGTTATTACTACGCCGCAACTAAACACTAAAAACTAAGGTATTGTCACGGAACAGTGGCACACAAATTAGGTCTCTCATCGCCTCTATACACAACGCACTAAACGACATGTTTTTTTTTTTCTTTTGTCATAGGCTATTACATGATCATACTTCAAGCAATGACTATAATTTTATTGAACACATCTCTTTAGCAAAGTGAAATTCATGCTTCAGTTGAAACTTCGTTTGTATCCAGTTATTTCATTTTGAAACAGTCTCTAACCTGGGTGTCGATGATATGTAAAGCTCACTTAATTTACCTTTTGTTTTTGAAATATATGAAATAAAAAGATGTTTTTGACCATTTTCGAAAGCTCAAAATAACACTAATACAGCGCAAGAGTTGTTAAAAAATATGTTTCCTGTCAACGTCTGAAATATGCTTTTATTTTACAATATGTTGATAGTAAATATGTATATCGCAGATGTTTAGTAGTTTCTAAAGAAACATGGATGTTTTTTTGTGATGCAAAATTTTTACTAAAAAATACTTTTTTTGCGTGATTAGGTCAATGTGGACGAATTAGACTGCCTATATTAACAATGTTTACATTGCGTTATTGTTATTTTACATGCATCAAAATGAAAAGCAAAAATGTATTAGTACATTTTAATTGAGTATAACTTGATATTTAATATCTAAAAAACACAAAATAAGATATGTGCATCTGAACGTGACGACAAATTTTTATTGTTCTAGACACAATATTTCTTATTTTGAGGTTAGCACAAAAAAAGTAAAAAATTTCTCACAGAACGTAAAACACAAAAAAAAAAAAAAAATTATATGTATTGTATGTTATTTACAGCGAAAACCAATTACTTTGTACTCTTTACCAACAGTTGATTATACCGGTAACATCGTAACGGTCGAATATCATGTTATTTTAATGTGTATAAACGATATTTCCTTAAATTAAAGTAATCGTCCTACTAATAATAATATTCTGTGTAATATAAAAAAAGTTAAAAAAAAAAAAAAAAACTTTGGACCAGCCGGGATTCAAACCCGAAAAATTTTTTACTGACCACGCACCTTGCCACCCGAGCCAACTGCGCCGAAATCAAAATTGTGCAAAAAAATTTTATACTAAAGCCTTCATGTAGCAAACACACTACAAAATCAAAATTTTCTTATTTATTAATAGTTTTAAGTTTTTGAAAAGCTTGTAGCTTATCACTTAACATTCTCGCCATCGTTAAGTTTTATTTTATGTACAATTTTCTTGTGTTTGTTAACTCTCGTTTTCTTAAATACGATTTCTGGCAGGCAAGCATTTATGTACGGTGAACCTGTTGGGACATGACCATCTCCGGATACAGAAAAGAAAGGGTCGAGTCCTATCTTGCAACCGTATTCCTAAACGTCCTGTGGTATCGGATAAGTCATGGATTATTATTTGCCATCCCGTGTGCGGTTATAATGAAATGAAGGCGGCGCTGGCCAGTGCTTTTTTTATAGAACAAGTAGCAGTAACTTTCAACAGCTATTTAACAAAAATGTGTTTATTTTTTACATTTAAAACGTAATGTATTGCATTTTAAATTGTTTCAAACTAGAAGAAATCATAAATACTGTGAAGTGTTCAGCCACTTTCCCATCTTGGTTAAATCTTTAAAAGGTGTTTTTATTTTCTTATTTATATTATGTAAATCTTTCTTAACAGGCTATATGCCATTTTCAGGGTGAGTTTGTCAGGTGTCCGGTGTGATGCAACAGAATTCAATAACCTAGTAATTGGGGACATGTTAATTTAAATTCACCTTTTCAAAATTCAATATAAATATAGTCAAGGAATTTTAAAGTAAAGTCATTTGATTATTTTCCTGGCTTGTTTGGTTTCAAATTGACCACAGTAAAATTTTAATTATTTTTGTTGATCTAATTTTTTCTTGTATTTTGAGCAATTTTTGAGTTTTGGCAATTTTAGCATATTATTAAATTTTCCCTGGTGAAGTGAGTAACTTCAGGTGTTGCAAGCTTCTCCAGGCTGTAGGATTTCTGGCGCCGACGTTGTGGTTCATCGCTTGCTTCATGGAATTCTCTCCATGACGTAGGTTGTTGACGCACGTAGGTCAGCCATCACAGGGGGTTGCTTAGGGTATTGCGCCGCGAAAGTAGTTCCGCTGTTGCGCACCTTTTGTCCCCAATTATATTATTTGTGTGGATAAAGAATTTTCTTTCAATGCAAGACCTATAAACGGAAATTTTGGAATCCTTTGTTATGTGTTTTATATGTAATTTTGCTGGTTTTGTTGAATTTTGGATACTGTTGTATCACTCCGCCGTGTGCGCTATTTGTTGCCATGTCCGTTGCCGTGAGAGAACAGTTGAGGCCGGGCGCTGGCCCGAGGCGGTGGCTAGTTATAGATTAGTCGTGTAGTGATGGCGGAGTGGGAGAGACGTCTGGATGGCGTGAGAGAACAGTTTTGTGCCGGGCGCTGGCCCGAGGCGGGCGTTAGTTGTAGGGCAGTTGGTACGAATAAGTGATCATTACCTTGTTTTTTTTATTGAACTCGCGCTCAGACATGGTAACGCCGGACAGCTGACGGGTTTATTTGTGATGTGTAAATAACCGCCCTTTGTAAACATCTGTCAAAGTTACAGTAATAAATCAA
>PNEQ01046607.1:15353-33029 GCA_003012365.1 Medauroidea extradentata | reverse complement strand
ATACAGTAATATAGATTGAAAATTATGTAATATATCTTTCGAAATTTAAGTATTAAAAATAAAATTACAATCTCTTGCGCAAAGTAAAAAAAAAGTAAGTTATTTTTTTTTATAAATTGTTATCTATGTGGACGTCTTTTGCGCGTTCGAGACCTACAAATGCGGGAGCTGTAAGTTCGAGAAAGCATGCACATCACTAATTACCCTAGCCTCTAGGCGCAAGTAACTAACTGGCGTTCTGTCTTTTCGCCGAAACTCACCTCTATGAGACATAACTGTAATTTTGACGATAAAGGTGAGTTGTATACATCTGCACCCTATAGAAGATTCTGTAGCAAGATTTCAATGCACGAAAAGCACTGCTAAAACACCAATTTTTGCCATTTTAGCAGCTTTACAATATGCTTTAATGATTACTGTTGAACCAGAAATTGGTATACACGCGTATAGTAATCTTTGAATAATATTCCTAAGCATACATCACTCATGTGCGTTGAGCAGTTTTCGAATAATCTGGTAACGGCCGAATCTCGGCGCACCTCTCGGAGGCCTGGGAAAACGGCTACCATAATGATGTGCACACGTATGCAGGACCTCGAAGGCTTTTCTTCTTTTTCTTTAAGTCTACTTTCCATTGTTCATTTGTGTGTTTCTCAATTTCTCCTCCACATTAAAAAATCGAACATATGCAGCAAATGTAATCAAACTTGATAAAAATATAGTACAGTAGACTAAGTTGATTAGACTTATATGTAATTAGTTCATATTTTCACAATGGCGGTCATTTGAAATGTTATTTCTTAATGAGATAAACAAAACAAATTTTTATAAGAGACACGTTGTTTATATTAGCCTATCAAAACGCTGGCAATGTGAGTATCTACCGTATTTACCGGCATATAAGACGACAATTTTTACATATTTTTGGCCCTCAAAAATTGCTAGTCGTCTTATATGAGAGTGCAAAAATTTTTGGTAGCCAAAAATCGTTTGTAAGCTAAGCTGTAAGCTGTGGAGTTGTATGATGTTTCAAGGAATTGCGTTTTTCGTCACAAATGAAAACGAGTGCCCCCTTTATTTTAATAAAATTTACGGTACGAAATTTTGATGAGCGTCATTCATAATAAAAGACAATTCCTCGCAGCGAAGCGGCGATCGACGCAAGCGCGTGCCGAGATACTTTGTCTTGCCAGCCTACAACTCTCGGACGGAGAAAACGAGGATCTAGGTCCGCATGCTTTCATCCTTTGTCTCGCAAGCCGTACCGTACCGTACCACACATTCATGTGTCTACTGTCTAGTGCTAGGCTGGCAAACAGCGTACAGGAATGCGATGACCTTGCAAGCAGCTGTTGCTGCCCGGCGTTGCCATGTAGTGCGCGGCATGCCTCTGTCTGGCGTTGCCAAGCCGCGCACACCTGCCGACAAATGGAGATATCGCCGGCCGCCGCCGTGCATTTCCTTGGCTCTTGGGCGCGCAGAGGGCAGTAGTAGCCAATGTTAATCGTTTATGTGTCTATTATGATGTTTAAATGCTTGTAATAAATTCATTGAAAATATATAAACTAAGTTTTTAATGTTTCAGGCAAAGGAAAAAAATATTTTTCTGTCGGGAATTTCAAAATTAGTAATTTACTTTTTTCAAGATATTGTACCTTCAAAACCGTGACTAGTCTTATGTGCGGGGTCGTCCTATATGCCGACAAATACGGTATGTTTTCTCGATCACATGAGTTATCTACACTAACCACGCATCTGGAAACCACCAAACTCGGTACACATGTTTGATATCAACGTATTTTTGATGTATCATTTTCAGTTTTAACACAGGATGATTCAGAATAGATTTTATTAGTACCACGTGGATAAATTTATGATAAAGTAAGTTGAAAATGAAATTTCAATGATTACGTGATATGGGTAACAGTTTAAAATTTACTTAATAATTTTTCTTCTTTTGATAAAATAGGCTAATTGGTCTTTAATTGTTTTGGCACTTGTTATTTTGCTTTAAATTTTAAGAAATTATATTTTGTAGTTATTTTCTGGTTAATATTACTACCACTATATTTCACTTCGCAGAAAAATTTGAGGACATATTTTCGACATGTATTTCATAAGCTACTGCCTCATTAAAATAAAGAAATTAACCCGCATAACTAACAAGGAAATATGTATTAAATGTAATTTGACGATTCGAGGTTTACAATACTGAACATGCTCTATTTTCTAATATTTCATGTCATAAATTTATTTATTTTCTCCTATAACAACTGCGCTGACTCTAAGAAAATGTAAAATTAATAACTTAATTTTTCAAACTTTGGTTTAACTAGTTTGAATTGTTGTAGGTTCACTGCGTTAGAAGATAGAATCACATGAAGAAACAAAGAAATATTTTCGTATGTTTACATCTACATGATCAATGTGAAATTTTTTGGTTTATTTGCACCAAATTAAGGAAAGTAGTCTTATTAGTTAAGCTTGTATTTTCTCGATATATGCACATATCATTCGCAGATTAGTGTACAAGTGTGTTTACATTAAAAATAAAACTGTAATTTCTAAATGCGACAACTTACCTTGAGATTTTCCTTACAAATACCGAAAAAAATATTAAGTTGAGAACAGCATTGGCACGCCTATTAAATGTCCTATCGTCTCTATGCACAAGTCACAGAACCAGCGAGCAGATTTTCTGTCGTACAAATCTGTAATTTTCTTTTCATACATTTAACTAAATTTTCAAATATAATGGCATGAGAATGGATATATTTTTACAAATTATTTATGGCAGGCTAGCTGTTTTGGAAACATACCGTTACAGATGTATAATTTTTTTTTTTTCGTAGGCGAATATATCGTGAACATATTTCATTATTTCTGAAACTTTTATTTAACATGACGTAACACAGGTTAAACACGAGTTATTTACAAAAAAACATAAAACGACATTCCTTTTATTTTACTTGTAAAAATTTTATTTCGGAAATTAATTTTTAAAATATTGGAATGTTTGTAAATAAAAACATAATGAGAACTTCTGAATGTTAGTTAAACGTATGGTATCTTACAAAATGTGTTTAAATCAACAGTATATAACAGTTTGTAACAATTGCAATTGCGTATTTTCTAAGTAGGCCGGTTTATAAAAGGTGCCTACTGATCGTACGTCCATTATGATTCAATTTTTAAGCATTTAAAGAACAAAAATGTCAAGTCTTTTAATTCCGTACACTAGACGTGGTATTCCTACATAATGACTACAATTTACAGGAGGAAAAATTTTCTATTCATCAATGGTTCATTATACATTTATCTTATTTCTATATTTTTCAGTTAGTTTAATGCTTAGAAACTATACCGGTATTTATGGAACTAAACATTAATTTCATTTTTACCTTATTGTGATACGTAATACTATACATAAGTAAAAAAGAAAGAACTGACCGGGATTCAAACCCAAATAAAATTTTTGTCGAGCTGACACCGTATAGTCTGAGCTATTCAGTCACTTTCGTAACAATATCCGAAAAATATACATATACTGCACAGCTTTTAGAACCACAAATTTGTTGATTTTGGCTTATTTGGGCTTTTAAAATGCTAGTGGGTTATTATTTAGTATTCCTGCTGCCACAAAATTTCATTTTCTGTATGATTAGAATGTTTTTGTTTTCTCTTTTATTATTAAAAACTATATTCGTCCAGCAAGCGGTAAAATACGTTGTAACGTGTGTAGCTGTCTGTAGGGCTAAGCGTACTGCGCATGCGTAACTATATTAGGACAAGGAAACATCACAGATTAGTCCTGAATAAGCAATGTCCTGAACCTAAACCTTTATACAAACGTTTAGGAATACAGATAAGGCCTAGGCATGACATATGCTGCACCTAAACCCTTATACAAACGTTTAGGAATATCTGCCTTAGTTACGTTCGAGCCAATTAGTAGTAACAGAAGTGACTGCACATGTACGCATTGACTTTGAGCAAGTTCACAAGTTTGTGATTTTATTCCAGCAGTGTGCAGACAAAAAACACGTCTGACCTACGTGAGCGCTACCAAATCTAGATTGACAGTTCGTTGTACAGCAGTGCTAAAGTTAGACATGCTCGATTTCACACACGGCCCACCACCGGTGATTTTATTGTCTATATATTTTCTTTCTTCCTCTTCAGCTGTCCAAACAGACTCGTTCCAAGACAAAAAATAAGTGACTTTCTCTTGTTCTTCCTGACGGTGTGTACGATACTTTAACAATGCAATGGCCAGCCTGCAAGGATTTGTTGCTTCTCGCTCAAATTTATGGGACGTTTAGTGTATTAAATCATAATTTATAATTAGTGTACAGCAAATGTTGAAATTGCCATTAAACTAAAAGATAAAAACACGTACGGCCGACTGTGTGAGCATGAAGCGAAGGTGAATCAGAACAGCAAATGCACTGACACAGGATGCGTCCTCTCATCTGCCGTCCTTGCTGCTTATCTCAAGAAGCTGAAGGTCTACGGAGTAAAATACGAGCTGTGGCAAGCTAAGCAGAGATAAGCCCGAGTAGTTGTGTGTGGGTGCGTGTGAGAGGGAAAGAGACAGTGCTATTGTATCTCCCAGAGGTATTTCTTCTGTATGCGTGGTGTGTGTGTGTGACTCAGGTATACCACGGCCGGCGGCAATTATTCTTCGTGAAGAAACAGCTTATGTCCGCCATTATTCAGTCAGAACACGCAGTTCTTGTTCCAAATAGCCATGTCGCCATCCTGACAACAGTGTCTCTGTCATCGGAGCCTTCCTCTTTTTATCTCTCCCCCCCCCGCCCCTTATCGGGCACTTATTCCTGGCTGGCCGTGGTTTTTTATGTACAAGCAGTTTGAGGGAGGGAGAGAGACATGTATTCCCATTTGTGCGAGTATCCGAGCAACCTTCTTCTTGTTAACCATACACAGGATGTAGGCTCAAGCGACAGAGCAGCGACCTGATGCTCCCGGCCACGTCACCGACGACTGTATGCATAGCAAAATCCAAAATCGTAATCAATAAATAAAAACAGAAAAGCAAGCTGTATGTGAAACTACACACGGTTGAAAGCACGATGATTAACTACGGAAAGTCGGAAACGTAGCCAACTGTCACCTGGGTTGAAAAGGGGTGGGGGAAATAAAGGACGCAGTTCTATTTTTACTACAATGCGCGCTTGTGTTTGTGAAGGAAAGCGAGATGTCCAGGCAGAAGCATGACTCACGTGACAGTGCCAGCGGGCTGGCTTAGAGAGAGAGAGAGAGGGGGGGGGTGACGGCGTAAAGGGTGGAGGTAATCTGTACATTCGGCTGTCAAGATAACAAATACTTACTTCACAAGGTCATGTACATCGCCGCAAGTCTGCTTCACATGGTCAAGAATCTCGCTGCAAGCCTGCTTCACACGACTCACCATACATGCTTCTACCAATAAAATTCACATTTTGCATGGCATTTTTTTGCGATTTTTTTTACGGTTCCTCAAAAAGACTTCGCTATAACCGTGTTCTCCCTATTTCCGTGTTCGCTATGACGGGATTCTACTGTAATTTTTTAAAATCCTAAACTATAGCAAGGTTGTACTAGGTCGTCTTTAACTTTTTTCATGACAAAAATATACCTGGTTTCAGTTAGTTATTTGATTGACGAAAATTCCGTTGGAGTAATACTATTAGTCTCAAGTTTATGTTTTAGTCTTGCCGAAAACTGCAACATACACAGTGAAACAAATTTAAACAATACTGGAAAACAGATTCTTTGATATCTGCTCTCTTTCAGGCTTAAACGATAACTAGGCTATAACAAAACTAGTGGAAATGAGTGATAATACCTAAGTTTTTATCACGGCAGAATCTTTTGTTTGATAACATTCCCACTTTAAATGTATTCTTAGCAGGCAACAAAATTTGACGCTAGATGAACTGATAATAGTTTTAAGGTAAGTTTAAGGTTTCTGAAGGGGCGTTTCGGATGTCACCCACTCAGGAAGGCGAATGTCAGGAAGACCCGGCGGTTAAGCCAAGATCCTGACGACTGACAAGCTAGGGCTCAAGGCCCTCATATACCCACCAGAAGGGTTGAAGTACAGTAGAACCCCGATTTAACGAAATGTCATGGGACCCGAAAATGTTTACTCTAAATTGATGTTTCGTTAAATCCGACTACACCCCAAACCCCCCTTTTTTTCCATTTTCACAAAAAAAAGTTATATTCTCCTCAGGCATGTTTCTTCGGAATTAAGATAATTTTAAAAAAGTATATTGGGCCAAAACTATAACAAAACACATTTACCGTCAACAGGTAAGCCAAAGCTGTGAAGAGAAAAACAATTCGGCGAAAAAACTTCAAAAACTTTCAGTGCAACACGCGGTGAGCATGTGCATGGTGAGTTAGGCCACCCTTGCGCATCATCAACACTTGAGAAGTGATGACGTAACACCGCCCAAGCCGTCAATCTTACCGTCACTCTCCCTCCCGCTCCACCAACAAAATTAAGGAAATTCCAATGAAATTTAGTAAAAAAAAATTTTTTTTAAAATTATAATTGAATTAAAAGTATGCGAGGCAACTGTATAGTATTAATTAAATACGTGCAGCTGCGGCCATTGTAGCTTGTACGCAGCTGCGCTCGTGAAACAAATTTGTTGGTTTGCTCGCTTAAAATACTTTGCACTCGAGCGTTTTTTTAGCATTGGAGAAACACATTATTTACGTTTACTGTAATAAATTTGTTGTAAAAAGTCTGCATAAATAATATTACGTATTTTTTTTATAAACTCGCTTGTTTTATCATGGGACGCGAGTGTAAATAATCACGCTGCACACCACTGCATTCTATCGGTAATACAATCAATCAAGAGAGCACGCTGCACTGCAGCGCATTCTAACGGAGACGTGAAGTACTACCTGTGAATTAACTTCTTGTGCTGTCCACCGCCGCGCTGTGGAGATAGGGTACCTAGATGCTCGTTCACTCGCCAGCCACCAGGATGAGGATCTAGGCGCGTGCTTGTTATGCAACACAGCGGCACTCGCTTGGCTGCGCCCGCACATGTGTATATCAAAATCACTCTCCCGGCCAAAGTTTTCAACGAATTTTAATGAATTTTTTTTTTGTTTCTCAACAGACGGTTTGAGCTTATCTACGGTGAAATAAGTATATACTGCGGTCGGTGCTAGTATTTTTAAAGGACTTAAATTACAATTAATATTCCATTTTATCTAAGTCACTCAGTTATTTAATACATTTGTTTGGTTATGTTTTTCAGGTTCCTAAAATTCCTTTCGTTAAATCGCTGTTTTCGTCATTCCCGAGTTCATTAAATCGAGGCTCTACTGTACCATTAGGTAGAAGGTGGAAAATGGCCGACGGATTGCTCGGGGCTGACCGCTTCTACAAGTGTGCCAACTCCCCGCCCCCTCACACACACAAAAATTACTCTCCCGGAACCCACAAAATTACTTTACAACTAAAGAGAAGTATCCCGACTAATGGTATTTTTTGGTTGGACACAATTGCAATGCACCATATTAGTCTTAGGGTAATGGTGCAAATTTTAGAAACACACAAGTCTACACAACTAATAACTGACCTTGTTTTGGTATCCTCAGTGTCTCTGTGTCAGAGATGGTGACCTCATGGACGTGGCTGTGGAATAGGTACTGCACAAACAACATCTTCTCCTCGCCAATACATGGGTCGTAGAAGCCTGGCAACTGGCTCTGTCCACAATATACATCATATACTGTGCATCACCCACAAAATGTTGTACAGCACAAAAAACAACTACAGTAAAACCCTTTATAACAAGAACAACCCTTTTCTCAATAACCATGAGGTTTTAAAATAGGGGTTTTACTGTACAATTAAACCTCTTTATAAAGACCGCCCCTATCTAAAGACTCTATTCTAGGGAACCGTGAGGGGATAATTATAGAGAGGTTTTACTGTATTCACTGACATTTTTACAATGCAGTGTGTAATTAATTTGTTAGGTTAGATTTTTGGCATTGTCCTTTGTATTTAATTTGACAGGATTAATTTCTAACAGTGTACTTAATTACAATTACTGTACCGTTTTTATTTTGAGAGTAATGTTATTTTTAGACTACTTACAATACAATAAATTTATTAGGACAGTATTATAATACAATTATTGTTATTTTTGGAGTTGGTGCCAGCCAAGCTTTTAAGAAGTTTATTGAAATTTCCTGAATTTAACAAAATATATTTAAACTTAAAGTTACGTTAATTCGATAATGTAGCAATATATAATTAAACCAATTTACAATTGAACACAACCGCCTAAAGAGACAGTTTAATTACAAATAAACCTAAATAAAACTGGGACCTTAAAGTGACAACTCGAAAATCTATTGACAAATGAACACAGATGTAGTGTACAGTAGACTGTGACCAAAACTGTAAAATATTTGTGTTCTATTGTATGCAATCAGGAACAGTTCATTGTAAATGGTACCTGTGCAAGATTCAATATAATAGTACCAGTGTTCAATTCAAATCCAATGTTACTTCATTTCTTTACTGTCTGAGGTGTTAGAAAATCAATCTAATCATAACAACGTCAGTAGTATAGAGGAACTTAAACTTCAGGCTGCTAGGCTCAGAAAGGTGATTTTTCAGAATTTGAACTCTCAGTACTGTACAAGGGTGATAGGTATGTGTTTTTTAATGAATGATCAATTTTGCTCCGTCTGAAAGGGCTTGTAGTGATTTAGCGAATGAAGCTCCATGCATCGGTAAGATCCTCAGGGAATATTGACGAATGAAAAAACCTTTCATTAGCTCCCTGAAGCCACCGATAAAACCAAAGGCCAGTCCCGTTCAAAGACTACTTGATGAGTGACCCTGCCCAAGCACATCTCCACTCGCAAACACAGATTGCTCAAAACTTTGTTCTCAAGTGAGTGTTCAAGACCTTCCCAAAATTTATGAAAAATATTGTCCCTTGACCAATGGCATTCTCGCCTGGCTCATTCTGATCATCACTCGTCAGAATAGGTGGAGTCTGTCGTTACAGGCTGCGTTGTAGCACATACTCGTTATGTCTCATTATCATGCAAACATAAGCTACCCACATGCCACACCTTCACTATTATTCCTAACCATAGGCGACAAGCCCTTTTAGTCGGAATAAAATTGATCGTTAATTAAAAAACACATATCACCCCTGTACTGTACTGAGAATTCAAATTTTGAAAAATCTTAAATCCTTTTTGCGGCCAATTAAGTAATCATCATCCTGATACAATAATAAACTGAATATCTTGATTGGTTCGATATACTGTACAGTAAAACCCCTCTATTACAACTGTGTCTAGAAGAACTAGCAAAAAAAGTCAAAATTTGAAGAAAATTGGTTGAAAAATACGGTTGTTGCACTTTTTATGGCTGCGCTGTGCTGCAATTTTCTTGTGTACCACTGTACCATAACTAGCACACGTCTAAAAATAGATGCCACTCTTTCCTGCCTGTCAGCGCTAGCCAATAAGCAGCGACTCCGCTTGCTCCCTTCCGACAAAGAGACCGAGTGTTTACGCGTGCGCAGTGGCAGATAGTCTTGGCATAGTGATCTTTCGCTTGTTCAGGAATGTATTACTCTCACTCTCTCTTTGCTTGTCTTTTACGGATTGGATTTGTGCGCTGTTTTTGGATTTTTTGTGGTTTTTAGTACTGTTGACTTTATTTAGCTTGCTTTCCTTGGATTCCGATTTGGTTACGTTTTTGGTTTGATTTTTTAAATATTCTTGTCGACCTACGCATGTATTTTGTACTCGAATTTCCGCAGAAGGCGGCGTTTCCTTTTTTGAAATATCTAATATTAAGAGGTTGTTCTCAGACATGAGTTACTCTTACACACAAATGAAACAAATAAGTAAATTGAATGGCTTTATTATTTCGCAAAGCACAAGTTCACTTTACACTGACTGTACAATATCGGTAAATACACTGGTCCATACACTTAATACACTGGTTCATACAATTTCTACACTGACCGCGTGGTCTTTCTAATCTGGAGCCTCGGGAGTTGTCACAGATATATCCACTTCCGGTGGAAACTATAGATGTGCCACTTGGCATCAACTTCCCCCCGATAGGGCGCATTCCTTACACTGATCGCGCGGCTAGGAATAGGTGTCTCCTTGAGCAATTTAGTAGGTAATGGAATAGATGGCACAGGCTTCGGCTTCCTTACCAGGCAGCAACCTGTATGCGGGAAAGGTGGTTGGGGCTTCGGCTTCCTTACCAGGCAGCAACCCACAGGTAGGTAAATAGGTAATAAGAATAAGGTAGGTAAAGGCGGGAAGAGCAGGCTTCCCCTTCCTTACCAGGCAGCAACCCACTATAAGTAGAGGTGGTCGGGGCTTCGGCTTCCTTACCAGGCAGCAACCCACAGGTAGGTATTTGGATAGTTGGGAAGGTTGGGAGAGCAGGCTTCTGCTTCCTTACCAGGCAGCAACCCACTATGAGGGAGAGGTGGTCGGTTAGGTTTGCTCGGGGAGGAAACCCAAGTCCTAGACTGACTGATTTTGCTAGGCGAACGCTCGCCTTATATGCCCTGGAGGGTGGCTGAAAGTACCGTTAGTGGGTTGTGAAAATGGCCGCCGCTGTAGAGGTGGCTGTCTGCTAGCTAGCAGGCGCGCCACTTGAACACCCACAATTTCCCACTACTCGGCCAAAAATTACGTTCATGCATTAAAACTTTCCCGTGGGGCCGTAAAAATGTCAGTGTTGCCAAAAGAATATTAATAAAACATAAAACAAACACTCAGAATTAATAATATTACGTTTACAAACAATTATGATACATATTAACTATTTTCAAAAACTATAAATTGCAGCCTGGCATTGTTTGCATAGCGTCCATTTGTTTGTTTACATTGTTATGGCAGGCGTGAATATATACACACAAAAACGGTAAATGTAAACACTTTTTACTTATTACGTTTTTACGACAACATGGCTCACAATAAGGATTTAGGTGACCCCTTGGGCAAAAACAAGGTAGGCCTAACCATTAAGTATTTACAGAATGCGGGGCCGAGCGTAAAATATATACTAGCACCTTTAAGGGGTGCGTCAACTCCCCCCTAACTGGCTAAGCGAGGGCCCGAAAAAAAAATTTATGACTAGGGTTACAATACAATGGTATCAGGCGCATGCCTGGGAAATGCAAAAGGAATTACAATCATATTAGAGTGTCTCTCAATTCGGGGTCTTCTGGTGGTGGGACTCACCTCGATGTACATTACTGCTGGGTCACTGGAAGCTTCTGGGGCGGATAGGTCTCCATGGAGTCTCGTGGTACCTTCCTCGTTGCTGGGCGGGGTCGCCTCTGCATGTGCGCCACAAGGCCTGGCGCTCTCTGGGTCCAAGTTCGCGAGAGGCCGGGGCCCATGGTCTGACAGTGGCTCTAGTTGGCTGCTGGGTGGGCGCCTTTTCTGCAGGAGGCTTTATGGTGTTTGTTTGGCCAGGTTCATGATGGCTCCTGTTCATCTGTATGGCATTGGCTGGGTTGGTGCTCCTCTGGGTGTGGGCCATTTACTGGGCCCTGGTTGCCATAAGTGGCGGTGGTTGTCCTCTGGAGGACGGAGCGATGCTACTCCTGGGGTGTTGCACGTTGAGGCTGGTGGTGCCAGGATCTCTTTGGCAAGTAGTTCTGTTGTCTCCCTGGCCCGTCGGGTGTGGAAGTGCAGGCTGTGGGGTAGGCTCGTTGGAGTCTTGTTCCCTGATGAGGGCGGTGTGGAGGGTGGTCCCCTCGGGTAAGGCTGTCGCCTCTTTGGTAGTAGTTGGCCCGATGCTTGGGCGGCTGGGAGAGATGTATAGCTGCTCTTCATGACTATTGCCACTGTCGTCGGCGGGCATGTGTTGTCGCTCCTCTTCCCATGTCGTGGGTCTCCTCTGGCGGAGTAGGGGCATCTCTTTGGAGAAAGTTGGGTCTCCCCATGGATCCCTTGATGGCGAAGGCTGGGGGTTGATTTGGCTGGTGTCGTGGCGCTGGGTCGTGCAGGAAAGTTTCTGCATGGTTTTTGATGCTGGAGCGGTGGACTCGCTTGGTCGCTCCATCGGGCCCTTTATCCAGTAGACGTGGCCTTGTTGCGTGATGACAGTGAATGCGCCCTCCCACTTGGGAGCAAGGCCTGCATGGAAATGGTGTTGGCGAATCGAAAGCGGCCTGGTTTTCAGTAATAGTTGCTGACCTTCTGCAAAGATATGACTTGGAGAGTCTGATTTGGGCTGCGGGTACTTCCTCCGTATGTACCTTTCTTGGTGTTGTGCTGCAGTGGTGGCCCGTTCCTGGGCAAGTACCTGGATTTCTTGGGCTGAGGATGCTTAGGTGGGTGCTCGTTCCCACTTCCACTCTCCAGGGCGGCGAAGGTTGTAGCCGAGGAGAAGTTCGCTTGGCGTGGATTGTAGAGCTTCGTTTATTCTGGTGCGCAGAGCATATAGGACTGACGGCAGGGCCTTGTCCCATTGTCGGTGGTCCCCTTGGGCATGGTTTCGTCTTTCTGTCGGGTTGGCCTGGGGGTGGTAGATCGGTGTGGTCCATACTTCAGCCTCCCACTTGGTACAGGCTGCAGTGCATTGCCTGCTGGCAAATTGTGGACCATTGTCCGTGAGGATGCTTTTCGGGAACCCCCATCGGGGGAAGACTTCTTGTTCCAGCTTGGAGATTATCACATGTGCTTCGGTGCTGGTTAATGGGAACGCCTCCACCCTGCGGGAAAAGAGGTCTGTTACCACCAGGAGGAATCGTTTGCCTGTCGTGCTCCTGGGGTAGGGTCCCATTAGGTCCAAGGCTATCTGCTCCCATGGTGTGGTGGGTCGGCGAGGCGTCCCACTTGGCTTGAAGGTTCGGCTGGGCTTGAGTGTAGCACAGGCTTGGCACTGGGCGACATAAGTGGGAATATCCTTGGTGCTGCCTGTCCAGGCATATCGTCGGTGTATCTGGCGCATGGTTTTGGCTGCTCCAGGGTGTCCAGCTAGTGCATGGTCGTGGAAGTAGCTGCACAATGATGGTCTCAGCGAGTGGGGTACCCATATCTTCCATCCACTTGAAGGGCTGGGTAGGAACCAGATGTATCCTTGTTCCTCCTTGTATTGGGCTGGGTGGCTGGCCAAGATGTGCCTGATTTCGGGATCGTCCTGTTGTTCTTTGAGGAACATCTCTAAATCGTTAGTATAAGCTATCTTTTGCAGCTTCTGTATCTGGGTGTTGGGCGGTGGATGTGCAGGTTCTGGTGGCAGAGTGTCCTCCCACTGGTGGAGTTTGGCGGCCTCGCAGGTGTCTTCTGGTGCTCGGGAGAGGGCGTCTGGCAGGAGGTTTTCTCTTCCTGGGCAGTGTTCTATCTCGAATGAGAATTCTTGGAGCAGCAGGATCCACCTTGCTAATTTGGATTTCTTGGCACTCTTAGAATATAACCACTTGAGGGCTTGATTGTCTTCTAGGAGGTATCTGTATTTGTTTCAACTTCCTGTGTACATGTGACGTTTTTGTATTGAGCTGATGGGTGCACTCCTGGAAGTCTGCCATCATAAAAACAAAAGACAGTGGCATCAACATGGCATCGGGAGTAAGATGTATTTACTAAACCAGCAACAATTTTTGGTCCTCCGGGCCGGATTTTCGTGGAAGTAAGCGTTGACATGCGTGGCATGTAACGCCCTAAGTGGAGAGAACACTGACTGCGGTAAAATATGCCTTGTTACGGTTCGTAAACGTGTGTTCGGTACCGAAAAGTCGTACGGAAGTATACGCCTCAGTTTATGGGTGTAGTCAATCATGAAACGCGACTGTTGTATGTATTTTGCGCGTGTTACCACGGGAACTGGTGGAAACCCGAAATAGCAAATGTGTCGCAACTTGCTGAATACTTATAAAGTGTACCAAACGGCCTAAAAACTGCGTCCCGGCCTGTAAACATACAAGATGGCTGCAGCTACGCTGGAATTGCAGTACGTAATTTTCAACTTTCATTTGGTGCAAGCAGTTGAAGCACGGGAATTATTTTAAGCCTCCAGTGAAGATTAATCAAAGTTAGAAGAATTTGAACTACTTTTTGAAGAGGTAATGGGTAAACGGAACGAAATAATGGCCAACTTCTTTGCAATGTGCGCCAAGCCACCTGAAGAGGGAACTGTTGACATCGAGGAAGTAAAACAACAGTTTGCGTCCTACGAAGTGGTGTTTTGCGAATTACGCAAGTTTTACAACAGAAATAACGTGAAAAAGGCAGAGGAGGCTGCGAAAAACGGGAGTGAAAATGCGGCATCAAGCAAATCTGTCAATCAACTTCCAGTGTTGCCACCATTACTGTTGCCCACTTTTAGCGGGAATAGAGTGGACTGGACTGGGTTCGCCGAGTTATTTAATTCCATGGTTGGTGAGGCCCCGCAGTTAACAAACGTGCAAAAAATACACTATCTACTAGGGTGCCTTAAGGGTGAAGCTCGGGAGCTGGTAAGTAATATACCAGTCACAGACAAGAACTATAGTGTGATGTGGGGAGTTTTGGACAGTAAATTTAAGAACCTGCGAGTCACTGCCACAGTTCATGTGCAAAGAATTTTGCATCTTCCAGCTGTGGACAGTCGTAAAGAAGGGGCACTTACAAAGTTCATAGCAGGGGTGCAAGAAAACTTGAATGCATTGAAAGCATACAAATTCCCAGTGGACGACTGGGATTTTCTGCTTCTTAACATCTTATTGGAAAAGCTAGATTCACGCCTGAGGCAGGCTTTTGAGTTGGCAAATGAGAATGACATACCAACACACACACAGCTTATTAAATTTCTTGAACGGAAAGCTGTGGCAGAAGAGCATGTGCAAATTATAGTTGCAAAAGGACTAGTGACGAGTCAAACCCAAAAGACCGTAAACAAGGTATCCTTCAACTCTCATAGATTTCAGCCATCTAATGCAACTAACATCTTTCAGCGTCCAGCTAGCCCACCTAAGACTGCACTCGTTTCAGTTCAAGATATGAATGAGAAACAGAAATGTATAGTTTGTGAAAAGCATTATGCCATGTTCAGATGCCAGAATTTTCTTTTGCAGTCACCAGAAGACAGACGAAAGTGTGTGAAGGATAACAAATTATGCTTCAACTGTCTCAAAGCGCGCCATGTTACAGCAAGTTGTTGGTCGAGATATTGATGTCATCAGTGCCATGAACCTCACCACACATTACTTCATTTGGAAGATAGCGGTGAGACCAGTGATACTAGTGTAAATTCAGAACCTACTGATGACACTAGCGCAAAGAGCAATGCTGTAACGATGTGTGCAGCAAGGAATGAAGGTACTCAATCAACTACAGTTCTGTTGAAAACTGCACTAATTCGTGTAAAGGATGGAGTAGGCGACTACCAAGTGGTACGAGCATTACCAGATGGAGGTTCGCAAGCCTCATTTATAACTGAAACTTGTGTGCAACGCTTGGGCCTCAAACGCATTCGATCGGAAATTTCCATCACTGGAGTTGGGCACACTGAGGTTCCTAATGCAAGTGGAGAATGCTCTGTGAAATTAGTTCTGTTCACTCTCACCAGTTACATTTCACTACTAAGGCAGTAGTTCTGAAGAAAATCATCCAAGAGTTACCTTCAGCACGTGTTGCTACCCATGACCTGGCACACCTCAAGGGCCTTCCATTAGCAGATCCTAATTTTGCCACCCCTGGTGTTATTGATATGCTTTTGTCTGCAGATGTAGTAGCAGAGGTGATGACAGGGCAGAAGATCATTGGTCAACCTCATGCATTTAATTCAGCATTTGGTTGGGTCGTCACTGGTAGTGCCCCTTGTCAAAGCAGCAATCAGAGACATGTTATGTCCTGTTTCGTCCGCACAGATACATCACTTGATGCAGCACTACAGAGGTTCTGGGAAATAGAAGAAGTGCCAGGAACCAAGTTTATCTCCATCGAAGAACAGCAGAGTGAAAAACATTTTATGGATACTCACACCCGTGACATTCATGGCAGATACGTCTTAAGGTTGCCATTTAAATCTGAGTACCCTGTCTTAGGGAAGTCTTTTAGTGGTGCTTTTAACCGGCTTCTTGGATTGGAACGTAGATTGCAGCATTCACCAAAATTGAGACAACAATATGAACAATTCATGAAAGAGTACGAGACTTTAGGGCACATGACATGTGTAGGCATGCTAAATTGCTTGGATGGTGCCAGGCTTGCGCCACCCAATAAAGTTAGCCACCCAGTGTATTTGATCCCACATCATGCTGTAGTGAAAGAGGAGAGTGTTTCCAGCAAGATCATAGTGGTGTTTGATGGCTCTGCGAAAGTTGCTAACGGACCATCCCTAAACAGTCAGCTTCTACCTGGTCCAAAGCTTCAGAAGGATATCGTAGACATTGTGTTGAACTTCCGCACATCACCAGTTGCACTTACAGCTGATGTGTCCAAGATGTACCGCCAAATAATGGTGGATCCTGTGGATAGAAAATACCAGTGCATATTGTGGCGTAACTCTGTCAGTGATCCAGTTAGTATTTATGAATTGAATACAGTTACCTATGGCCTCACGTCATCACCATTTCAGGCTCTGCGAACTCTTCAGCAGTTATCCACGGATGAAGGAGCCAGGTACCCATTAGCTACTTATACTTTGCTTCATGATGTATTTGTTGATGATGTGGTGACTGGGACATCGACCGTTGCAGAGGCTCGAGAGTTGAAAGAGCAGTTGGTTGCATTGCTCGATGCAGGTGGATTCCGGTTACACAAATGGTGCTCCAACCATCCTGAATTACTCAATGTGAATGAATGTGAGAGTGAGTCAAGGACCTTTGATGGTGCCGAATCGGTGAAGGTGTTGGGTTTGTGTTGGCACCCCCTGGAAGATCACTTTTCATATCGAGTGAATCTACCCGAGCTACCCGACACCAAAAGAGGTATTCTTTCAACAGTGGCTCATCTGTATGACCCATGTGGGTGGCTGTCACCAGTGGTTACTGCGAGCAAGATCTTGCTACAAGTGTTGTGGACTCAGGATAAAGAATAGGATGAACCAGTGGGCATGGAAGTGCTGAATGAGTGGAACCGGTTCAAAGCAACTCTGCCTCTGATCTCAGACTTGCGAATTTCACGTTTAATTCCTTTTCATGATTCAGAAGTTCAGTTTCATGGGTTTTGTGATGTCAGTGAAAAGGCTTATGCTGCAGTAATTTATGTTCGTTGTGTGACACATACTGGAGTTGTGAAGGAACACTTGTTGGTGGCCAAGACCAGGGTGGCGCCATTGAAAACAGTTTCTATTCCAAAACTCGAGCTCTGTGCAGCACTGCCTCGGAATCGATTGTGGTTGCACATCAAGAAGCTTTATGAGCAGAAGATTACTGAATTTATTTTTTTTGGTTGGACAGACTCTATGGTTGTCCTTGCTTGGTTGAGAATGTCTCCTCACAGGTTGAAATCCTTTGTAGCCAACAGAGTCTCTGAAATTCAATCCATCTTACCTCATAGTGTGTGGAATCATGTTCTGTCGGAGTACAATCCTGCAGATACAGCCTCCAGAGGCTCACTGCCTGACCAATTACTGCACAACAGGTTATGGTTTACAGGTCCTGAATGGCTAGCTCAAAGTCAAGAATGTTGGCCATCAAGCAAAGGTAA
>PNEQ01046607.1:0-15253 GCA_003012365.1 Medauroidea extradentata | reverse complement strand
TGTGCACCAGGTAGATACACCGGCGTCAGAAGACCCCTTGGGGCTTCTAGGTCGTGTGTCATCTCTAACGAAACTTCAGCGCATATCTGCATGGGTACTGAGAGCAAAGAGGTTTTTCGAGCATTCACCACCACTGGCAGAAAAATGCCTGACAGTCGCAGAACTGCGAATTGCTCTGAACACTTTGATTAAATTTGTACAAGCCTGTTGGTTTCACACCGATATTGCAGCTCTAAAGAAGGGTGGAATGTGTTCTAAGCATATCCAGCAATTGGCACCATTCCTGGACTCAAATGGAATAGTCAGGGTGGGCGGCAGACTGCAATGTGCACCTATCACACATAACAGCAAACATCCTATCCTCCTCCCAAAACAGAGCAGGTTGTCTAAGTTAATTGTCAGCCACTATCATGTCATCAACCTACATGCAGGACCAAGTACTACATTGTATTTGGTACGCAGGGAGTACTGGGTTGTATCAGCACGAGGGCTCATTCGCAATGTAATTCATACTTGCATTGCCTGTTTCAAGACAAAGCCCTCTTCATTAACCCCATTGATGGGCATGCTCCCAAAGGCGCGGTTTGAACAAGTGCGGCCATTTAGATCTGTTGGAATTGATTTTGGCGGACCACTACTTGCCACTCCAGTCAGAAAACGGAAGAGGACAGCAATGAAGGTTTATGTATGTTTATTCATTTGCATGGCCACAAAGGCAGTACACTTGGAATTTGTGACTGACCTCTCAGCAGCTGCGTTTCTTGCAGCACTTAAACGGTTTATATCACTGAGAGGAATCCCAACCACTCTGTTCTCAGACAATGGTACAAACCTGGTAGGGACACGTAACTACTTGAAAGAAGTTTATTGTTCTTTGTTTCAAGGTGACAATCAGAAAGAGATTATGACAAATTCAGCACAACAAGGTATCACGTGGAAGTTCAGTCCCCCTGCAAGCCCTCACTTTGGTGGCCTCTGGGAGGCAGCTATCAAGAGTACGAAGCAGCACCTAAAGCGAGTTGTGGATGATCATGTGCTCACGTTTGAGAAACTTGCCACTCTACTGGTACAAGTATCAGCTGTGCTGAACTCGCGACCACTATGTGCACTCTCTACCGATCCTCACGAGTACGACGTGCTGACACCTGCACATTTTCTCGTTGGTGAACCTCTTGTGGCAATACCTGATCATGACCTCATCCAAGTGCCCATGAATCGGCTGGATAGATGGCAGTTAGTCACCCAGTTCCAGCAGCAGATTTGGAGAAGATGGAGCCTGGAATACTTGCACACTCTCCAGCAAAGGACAAAGTGGACCAAGCCTGCTCCCAATATCCAAGTTGGACAGTTGGTCCTCCTCAAAGACTCACATTTGCCACCCTTGAAGTGGAAAACAGCTCGTATAACTGCTGTCC
The DNA here is from genome assembly GCA_003012365.1 of Medauroidea extradentata. Lineage (NCBI taxonomy): Eukaryota > Metazoa > Arthropoda > Insecta > Phasmatodea > Phasmatidae > Medauroidea > Medauroidea extradentata. Next base: position 13,838 of record PNEQ01046607.1, on the reverse strand, counting down.
ACCCAGGTCAAGATGGCGTAGTGAGAGTTGTGTCCCTTAGCACCCCTTCTGTGAATTTCACCCGCTCTATGAAAATGATTTGTCCCCTCCCTCTGGATTAGTTTTTTTTTTCTATTGTGACTGTGATTTATATTTATTGTTGGTGATTTTGTGAAAATGTGCTATTTTCGGTGGGCGGATTGTTTCAACTTCCTGTGTACATGTGACGTTTTTGTATTGAGCTGATGGGTGCACTCCTGGAAGTCTGCCATCATAAAAACAAAAGACAGTGGCATCAACATGGCGTCGGGAGTAAGATGTATTTACTAAACCAGCAACAGTATTTGCGGATGGCACATACTATGCCGAGGCACTCCTGCTCATGGGTGTCATATTTGCGTTCGGTTGGGCTGAGCCGGGTGCTGGCAAATCCAATGACTCGTCTCTCTTTCTCTGGGGTTTCTTGGTACACCGCAGCTCCTAGCCCGACCTGGCTGGCATCTGACTGTAAGATGATGGGTGATCTGTGGTCTGGTCTGTGGAGCATCGGTAGGCTGTGGTACTGCTGCTTTAATTCCTGGAATGCTGCATCTTCGGTTGGTCCCCATTTCCAGCGTTTTTGCTTGGTTGACAGCAGGCGAGTGAGGGGTTCCATGTATCTGGAGATGTCCTGGGTGTAGTCTCTCAGCCAGCTACAGAGGCCGAGAAACTGGCGTAACTGCTTCGGGGTCCTCGGGGTTTCGGCTTCCAGGATTTGCCAAACCTTGCAGGCTTGAGGTTGATTCCCGTCGGGAGTGACTACATGTCCCAGGTATTCTACTGTGGTCCTTCCGAAATGGCACTTGTCTAGTCGGGCGGTGAGTCCGTGGATGCGGAGGCGCTCCAGGACTTGGTGAAGATTGCTGCCTGTGTTGCTGCCAGTCTTGGGAGAAGATGATAATGTCATCAAGGTAGGCTATACAAAATCTTCCCAGGTAGCCTGCTAGGGCAGTGCAGTTCATCATCTTTTGGTAGGTCGCAGGGGCGTTTTTAAGGCCAAAGGGCATTGCCCTGAATTGGAACTGCTCTCTATCAGGGGTCGTGAAGGCGGTGTATTTTCGGGCTTCTGGTTTCACTGGCACCTGCCAATAACCACTCTGCATGTCGATCATGGAGAATATCCTGGCCTCACCCAGGCTTCTGAGTATGTTGGTGACATTGATTGCAGGCGGGGCAACAGGCAGAGTTATTTGGTTGAGAGGCGAGTAGTCCACACAGAAGCGCGTATCTCCAGCCTTCTTCTGTACTAACACGATGCCAGAGTTGTAGGGAGAATCTGTCGGCTCAATTATCCGCTGCTGCCTCGTCCTCCGGTCTGGAAAGCTGCGATGTGTTGGTTTAGCAGCTGGAGGACTTGGCTCTGATCGTCTGAAGGTAGCTGGGAGCATATGTCTTCTGGGAGAATGACCTGGGTTGGTGTCTCTAGTGGTGGCATGTCCCAGTCCAGGGTATGCAGTGTCTTGGCACCCAGGTGTAGTTGGTGTTGGCCACAGTCGATAATGCACTGCATATCTTGTAGCCAGGGTTGCCCCAGTATCAATTCCTCATCTAGTTCGGGCGTGACCAGGAAAAAGGCGTCGGCGGTCCCATCAGGTGTGGTTAATGGTATTGTGGCCTCGCCATCTAGTGGAAGGAAGGTCTGACTTCGGGCTAGCTGGGCCGACTGCGTCGTGGGCGTCATCTCGTGCTGCCTGTGCGGCGGTAGTGACTGCGTCCTTATAAAATTGGCTGTAGCCGCAGTGTCCAAGGTGGCGAGGATTTCTTGTTTTCAATGGTGACCCATATCTGGGGAAGTCGAACAGGGTTCTGGTTGCACGGGGCCTTTAGGCCGTAGACCCTTTGTTGTGGGTCGGACTGGCAGGTCTGTTCCTGTTCCCGGCCATGGAGTGTCCCGCCGGAGGTCCTGGGTTCCTCTCTTGGATCCTTGGAGGTCGGTAGCTGGCTTGCTTGGCTTTGTAGACATCACAGTCAAAATGGAAGTGTCTTGCAGAGCAATACCAGCATTTAGGTAGTGTTGGTCCAGGCGGCCGCTTTGATTTCTCAGGGTTGGGCCTCGGGTTCGGAGCTCTTGGCGGTGGTTCTGCGCTGTTGGAAGGTCGTGGACTTGGTCTGTCGAGCTCCAGGGCTTTAGTCCTCTCAATTAATTCTTCCAGTGTAGTGGGTCCAGGGTTCCTCAGGAAGGATCTCAGAGTCGGCTGGAGCATCTCGACAAGGATGGAGACGCAGGCTTCCTCTCCTCCCTCAGGGTGTACACGATCGTACATTTGTGCCTTCCTTCGTATAAACACCTCCGCATCTTCATCCGCTCTCTGGTTGATGTTGAAGAGGTCATGGGTCAGCCGATTCATTACCTCAGTGCCTGTGAATCGAGCTTTCAGTCTTTCCTTGAGCTGGGTCCAGGTGGCAACATACTCGCCGTATTTGTCCCACCAGGTAAGTGCAGGTCCCTGCAGCTGGAGGCGAACTCGTTGCACCCAGTGCTTCTGTGGGATGTGGTTCTGACGTAGCGCTTCCTCACACTCTTGCAGGAAGGTGACAGGATTTTCGTGAGGTTTGCCGGAGAACTGTGGCAACAGGAGGCGCTCTGGGTTGCCTCTCCCGGGTGGTGGTGCTGCTCGGCTGGTTTCTTGTTGGGACTCTGTTGCTGTGAGCTTGCACACACGGTAGTGGAATGAGAGACCTTGAAAGTCACGGGGCTCATCTGGCCACCCCAGACAAACATAGTGGTATACCAGTGGGCAGGTGATGCACTGGATCTGGTAGTTACCTGCGCCGAGGCACTGTGGTTGGGCACACTGGAGCTTGTCTCCGCTTACAGTCGGAGCATCGGTATTCCAATCCCTCCATGTTCTTCGGGGTGTCTTCCCACCCTAGGCAGGTATGATGGTATTCTTGGGCGCAGGCGATGAGGTATGTTCCTCTACAGGTGCACGTACTGAGGGCGCATGCAGGTGCTGGTACTTCGTTTGTCTCGTTGTCATACATCTTGGGTTTTTCTGGGCGCCACGAAGTTTTGTAAAGATGACTTCGAACTTCTATGGGTTTCTCAGGGGTGGCTTGATCCACACCTTGAAGAGTCACTGTTCGATCTTCGGCCCCACGTTGGGCGCCACGAGAGAAAAATTTGTCGCACTTTGCTCATGAGGGAGTCTTTGGTAATCTTCAGGGAGGTATGTGTAACAATGGAGAGCATGAGAGGTTCCCTGAAGGGGGCAGTAAGATTGCAGGCGTCTTGAGTAGAGTGATTCCCTGCTGAAGATGCACGATACAACCCTGGGAGCTTAGAGTGCAAAACTCTCACTTTACTATAGAGGGGGTTTAGGTGTAAAACCACTCACCTTGAATAACTTCCGCAGAAGGCGGCATTTCCTCTCTGAAATATCTAATATTAAGAGGTCGTTCTCAGACATGAGTTACTCTTACACACAAATGAAACAAATAAATAAATTGAATGGCGTTATTATTTCGCAAAGCACAAGTTCACTTTACACTGACTGTACAATATCGGTAAATACACTGGTCCATACACTTAATACACTGGTTCATACAATTTCTACACTGGTTTATACAATATCTACACTGACCGCGTGGTCTTTCTAATCTGGAGCCTCGGGAATTGTCACAGATATATCCACTTCCGGTGGAAACTATAGATGTGCCACGTGGCATCAACTTCCCCCCGATAGGGCGCATTCCTTACACTGATCGCGCAGCTAGGAATAGGTGTCTCCTTGAGCAATTTAGTAGGTAATGGAATAGATGGCACAGGCTTCGGCTTCCTTACCAGGCAGCAACCTGTATGCGGGAAAGGTGGTTGGGGCTTCGGCTTCCTTACCAGGCAGCAACCCACAGGTAGGTAAATAGGTAATAAGAATAAGGTAGGTAAAGGCGGGAAGAGCAGGCTTCCACTTCCTTACCAGGCAGCAACCCACTATAAGTAGAGGTGGTCGGGGCTTCGGCTTCCTTACCAGGCAGCAACCCACTATGAGGGAGAGGTGGTTCGGTTAGGTTTGCTCGGGGAGGAAACCCAAGTCCTAGACTGACTGATTTTGCTAGGCGAACGCTCGTCTTATATACCCTGGAGGGTGGCTGAAAGTACCGTTAGTGGGTGGTGAAAATGGCCGCCGCTGTAGAGGTGGCTGTCTGCTGGCTAGCAGGCGCGCCACTTGAACACCCACAATTTCCCACAACTCGGCCAAAAATTACGTTCATGCATTAAAACTTTCCCGTGGGGCCGTAAAAATGTCAGTGTTGCCAAAAGAATATTAATAAAACATAAAACAAACACTCAAAATTAATAATATTACGTTTACAAACAATTATGATACATATTAACTCTTTTCAAACACTATAAATTGCAGCCTGGCATTGTTTGCATAGCGTCCATTTGTTTGTTTACATTGTTATGGCGGGCGTGAATATATACATACAAAAACGGTAAATGTAAACACTTTTAACCTTTACTTATTACGTTTTTATGGCAACATGGCTCACAATAAGGATTTAGGTGACCCCTTGGGCAAAAACAAGGTAGGCCTAACCTGTAAGTATTTACAGAATGTGGGGCCGAGCGTAAAATATATACTAGCACCTTTAAGGGATGCGTCATTCTTACTGTTGAATGAGTGATTTCAAATTACCAAAATAAATGTTACTTATTTTAAGTAGAATTAGTTCACAGTTATTGAAAATTGATTTTTTTTTAAATATGAATAAATTTCCACTGATATGCTTGCTTTTAACAAATAAATTACAAATGGTTCTTAACAAAACTCTCAGATATCACTGTTGGAATGACCATGACGCCTACATCATACGTAAAAAAACATACTGTACATTAAAACACGTAAAAATTAATATAGGGCCTCCCCTGGGCCACGCTACAAGATCATCCAGCAAGTGGATTAAAACGAGACTCTAAAAACTTTAATAATTGCACGGTAGGGGGCCGATTGAATATCGTCTTTCGGTGGCGCAACGCAAAATTTGCTCTGCGCTGCACCGCACTGGGATTAAATACGCTCCATGTGAGATGCATATAGTCACGTGATCGGTGCAAAACGAAGAGAAATCTGTGCCGGGGTAGTCCCGCACCGCAAACAATTTTGCACTGCTTACACATGTGCAAACGATACATTCAATGGCTGCCATGTTTGGCAGCTGTGCTTCGTGAAAATCTAGTGCCATTATATGCAGACAAGGTTTTATTTATTTTCAGGGGAAATGTACAACAAAATTGGTTTTACATGCGTTGAAGATAAATCGATGTGCAACACAAAAACGTATGTTTCACTTAGTCTACTGTCGAAGCGGTAATGTGACGGAGATGGAAACTTAAAATTGACAACAAAAAATGCTTGCTATAATATAGTTAGCAGCTACAGATTGTAACATCATATATTTAAGAAATGCAGCCAAACATTAAATATTTCACTTAAACTTAATGCAGTTATTTTGAACACAGCCTAGACTGAATAACAATACTGAAAAATAATTTGTACTGCATAATACATTTACAATAAACGTGGCCAATTCTTCCCAAGTACACATTAATGGGCGAAAATAAAAACAAAAAATTACATCCCAAATATTATTAATACAGTATTTGCCGGCATATAAGACGACAATTTTTACATATTTTTGACCCTCCAAAATTGCTACTCGTCTTATATGAGGGTGCAAAAATTTTTGGTAGCCGAAAATCGTTTGAAAGCTAAGCTGTAAGCTGTGGAGTTGTATGATGTTTCAAGGAATTGCGTTTTTCGTCACACATGAAAATTACGGTACAAAATTTTGATGTGCGTCATTCATAATAAAGGACACTTCCTCACAGCGAAGCAGCGATCGATGCGAGCGCGTGCCGAGATACTTTGTCTCGCCAGCCTACAACTCTCGGGCGGAGAAAACAGGATCTAGGTCCGCATGCTTTCATCCTTTGTCTCGCAAGCACAAGACTCTCGGGCGGAAAAAACGAGGATCTAGGTACCGTACCACACATTCACGTGTCTACCATCTAGTGCTAGGCTGGCAGACAACAGCGCACAGGAACGCGATGACCTTGCAAGCAGCTGTTGTTGTCCGGCGTTGTCATGTAGTGCGCGGCGTGCCTTAGGCCGGCGTTGCCAAGTCGCGCGCAACTGCCGGCAAACGGAAAACGGAGATATCGCCGGCCGCCGCCGTGCGTTTCCTTGGCTCTTGGGCGCGCGGAGATCAGTACTAGCCAATGTTATTCGTTTATGTGTCCACTATGATGTTTATATGCCGATAATAAATGCATTGAAAATGTTTAAACTAAATTTTTTATGTTTCTGACAAAGGAAAAAAATATTCTTCTGTCTGGAAATTCAAAATTAGTAATTTACTTTTTTTTTCAAGATTTTGTACCTTCAAAACCATGACTCGTCTTATATGCGGGGTCGTCCTATATGCCGACAAATACGGTAGATAATTCACAACTCCATTACAATCACTAGTAGTATAGCCGCTTGGAAAATACGATAAACCTATAAACGCATAGACGTAAGTTACGAATAATAAATTACGTCACTTTACTATTGTAGGATCAATTTTGTTAAGATGTTTCTTACTGGCCCTTGAATCTCAGGCTGCGAAAATGGAATTGCTGAGGCTCTGAGTGTCCCGCCCACTTGCGTCTGTCATATTTAATTCCTCCTCTGTTGGCTGGTGCAACTGCAGAGCAGTTTTCCTAGCTCTGTTCTGCGTCAGTGCACGCATTTGATGCTCATATTTAATTGGCTCCCAGTATGACATCCCGAAGTTTACTTTGTTCACCATTTTTAAAATGAGACAAGAGATAATAAATGAAGTACAGAGGGAAGGCCACAGTGTTCAGTTAAAAATTTGAGATGCACGGCTCACACAGATTTAGAGGCGGCATTGCTAGAATGGTTCGGCCAGATTAGTTCACAAACTCTGTCTGCAAGCAGGCCAATGATGCAAAGAATACCCGAGGAACTTGCCCTGAGGTTGGCGTTAACCTAAAATTTTTGAGTGGGCTGCTGGAACGTTTTAAAATGCGTCATGGAATATCCAGCCACAAGCTCATTGGCGAAACTGCATCAGTTAATCGAGAATCGGTGAGTGAGTGGTTGCCAGTGCTCCAGAACATTCTCAAACGCTATAAGCCTCGCAACGTGAATAATGCTGGCGAACTGGGGATGTTTTATAGTCTCATGTCAGATTGCACTCTAACAGTGAAGGGAAACATGTGCAAGGGTGCGAAAAAGAGCAAGGAGCGCCTCATTGTCCTGTGCTGCAACATGAACGCGACAAAATGAAGCCCCTCGTGATCAGGAAATTCAAAAAACGAAGAGGCTTTAAAGGAAACATTATCCCATGCGACTAAGACTGGAAGAAGGCATCGACGACCTCTGCAGTGTTCACGAGGTGGCTTCGCGGCTTTGGCGCGAAAATGGGCGCCGCCAACAGAAAAGTCATCCTCATCGTCGACAATTTCCCCGCAGATCCCAAGTTCGACAACCTCAGAAACATCAAGCTGGTGTTCCTTCCGAAAAACACCACCAGCTTGGTTCAGTCTCTAAACCAGGGGATAATTCAGCAGGTGAAGCTGAAGTTTCGGGAGATGCTTGTGCAGAACATGGCGCTGAAAATGGAAATAGGGAAGGAATTGAAGAAGTGGGACGTTTTTAAGGCGATAGAGGCGAGTTAGAGAACAAAGAAAAAACTACAATCGCCAACTGTTTCCGCCACACCCACTTCGTCGCGACAGTCGACGAAGAAGCTGCCATCCACGTACCTCCTGCTGCTGCCAGCTCCAAAGACTCGGACAACCCACCACCAGTTGAGGATGAGGTGCAGCTGGGACCATTGACGGAGCCGCAGCCGGCAGCATCGACAACGCCTCACCCTACTCTAATGGTTGTCACTCGGCCGTGAAACGAGGAAACATGGCAGTAGTTGGCCCCGGACTGCACGTTTGAGGAGTTTGTGAGAGCAGATGACGACGTTGCAGTGTGGGGTAACCTCGACGACACTGATGAGGTCCAGGGGAAACAGGAGTCGAGTGGTGAAAAAGATGGGGACAGAGATGCAGAAGAGCCTGAACTAGTTGTAATAACAAAGGATGTACTCAAGGCCGGGGACATCTATGCCACACGGCAGCGTAACGCGAGTGAAGAAACGTTGTCGCACTTTGCCCATTTAAGACAGTTCGTTTAACCATGTCTGGTTCAAAAGAAAGAATAGACCACGTAAAGGGCTTCAAAAAGTAGGGAGTTAATTACTCAATCAAAGCTTTGCTGATATTTCAGTGGGTTTCAGGATACATTTTAATTGAGATTATGTTAAGTATTTACTCATGTAAACGCCTCGTTCTAATTTTGAGAGATACTGGAGAGAAACAAGTCGGCAGCCTACTGGCATGTGTGTTTTTGTGAGTTAGGTACGGTGCTAAAGGCAATGTTGTCAGAGTCAACTACTGCCATATTGCCTCTAAGCCTAGGCATGCAGTCTTATCGTAAAACAGTTTATCTATAGGACTTTAAATGGTAACCATATTGTTTTATTTAAGAAATTTCTATGTCAATGTCTAATGCACTACCCATTCTGAGTTTCACGTGCATCCTGTTTGTATATTTTCCGTTATAGCATCCTGAAAAAGTAGTTTTGAGCAATTTTGATACCCCCTAAAAAGGTGTTTTTAACACGTGCGTCGTCTTGAAAGTGATGTGGCTTAGTCGTTTGAAGTCTGTTTTCTTTCCATAGATAAACCACATGAGCTCACGTTGACTAGTTTCGTGGAAAAAAAAAGTTCTTCTGACACGCTGCAACGCTGTTTAAGCGCAGGTAGGCAGCCACCAAGTTATTCTTACACAGTGGTCACGTGAAGTAGCGGGCTACAAAATAAACACAGAGCGGGCTGGGCGAATGATAATGAGAGGGTTTTACAGCCATTTAAACATTTCAGGTCTTTGGAGCCAATGAGTACGATATGATAAAAACACAACACAACATCCATGCTGGAACCCGGATTCGAACCGGGGACCCCTCGCACTGCAGACTGGCACCTTACCGAGTACGGTACAGCGGCCGGAGGCGGGGTAAAGCTGTGTCTAAACGTAAGTAGCACACACTGCTGCAGTGTGCCATGTCTTGCCTTCCGAGGAAGCCAGTTTAATACTGGCAAAACATCGCGACCGCGCTTCTGCGCAAAAATGTGTGTCGTCCCTTCGTGTGTGTGTACCTATTTACAAGTATCAACTGTAAGTACTTGTACTTCTGTCTGTTATGTTACTTTGTTAGCCTAGCTGCCTATTTCCCACCATTCTTAAATGTCATGCCAACAATACTAAACGCTTGTAGCGTTGCCAGGCAAAAGCAACAAACACAAAGAAAGCCAAGTGCTACAACTACTGCTGTGCAGACGAGTCTGGTACTGATTGCTTGCAAGACGGGATGTGCATCGTGCTCGCGCAGACTGGGGGCACAGCCAGCTGGCCACCCTCCCCTCGCTGACTTGTCTCTATCTTCCTCTCGTCTACTAATCTTTCCGGCCAGCCTTGCAGCAGACACATATTGCATAATAGAATTTTGAAGTCACTATCATTTAAATAATCAGCCGCATGCATTTTCAACACATTAATGAAGATGATTCCATTGCCCATGTTTTTATACCTACTTTTTTTGGGGGGGGGGGGGAGTATACGGTACTTAGTTTTCTGGTATTTTTCCCTGGAGATGTCTGTTTATAAAATATAATTTTATATAATTTAAAAGTTCTTCTTTTATACGCTAGAGACAACTGAACATTATTGAAGGCATTTAAAGGCAATTTTTGATGTGTAAGGGTTAGTCAAAATTTCTCAAAATACGTATCTATTACGCCCCTCCTTCTATTACAACCCTATCTTCGGAAACCGTAGGGCCGTAATTGTGAGAGTCTACTGTATATCAAGAATTTATCTAAAACACATTCCAGGTCTTCTCCTAAGAGATAGAATTAAAAAAAAAAAAATAAAAAAACCCTTGAATCATATTTTAGACTACTTAACTGGTGCGCGTGAAAAAAGCAATAGATTGCTGGGCTCAAGATATATTGACGATTAACTGAAAACACATTTCATCACTTTTCCCTCTTTATACCTCATTAGGAGGGGAATTTCGAAAATTTGTGAAATTACTTTTCAGGTACCTATTTGAGTTAAGTATAAACAAAAATCACGTCACTACATAAAAGATCAATGGGGTCGATATATATCAATTGTGAATGAAAAACACATTTAACACATTTTTTTTACTTCTTTGGGGCTGAATTCGTAAAATATATTTAAATGGTATTTTAGATATTTACATAAGCATCAATCTAAAGCAAACAGCCCTTCAATGTCTCGATTGGTTTGATAGATACAGAGGAATAAACAAAAACACATTTCACATATTTTCACCCCCTTAATTATCAAATTTCTAAACATTTTGGAGTCCTGTGTTAGTCATTTGTATATGTACCCAATTTAAGTAAAATTAATGATGGTTGGCAATTTTGTTCCAGCTATATACTAGATGATTCTTAAAAAAAGCATTCCCCCTCCCCTTTTTTTCTGCTTGGAGGTCGAATTTCGAAAAATTCTAAAACTACTTTTGAGTATTTAACATTTTGGAGTAAAAACCAAGCTCCATCCTGAAGGATTTATAGATATCGATAATTAATTGCAAACATGGTTAAGGTCTTTTCACCCCCTTAAATGTTGAATTTCGAAGAATCCTAAAATTGGCATTATTATAGGTCCCAAATAAGACAGAATTACGATGATAGGCCGTCGGGTTTGAGCTCTATCGACATTTCTTCGAAAAATCCCTTCTTAGTGCTCGCCTATGTCTCAAGGGTATACCACACAAAAAAATTTCACGATTCTAGGTCCAGTGGTTTGGGCTGCAGTTTGATACGTCAGTCAGTGTTCTATTTTATGAATAAAGATTTCCAAATATTACCAACTTGGGCCGCCCGAGATAAAATGTATCCCATGTAAGAATTCCGTATTTTGACAGCCGATGCTACCAATATTTGTAACACGTGCCAAACACGTGGCAGAATAAAATTCCATTTAAAACAACAGGACATGACCTGATGAAGCAGTAGTGGCAGCCCTGATCAACAAATTGGTTAACTTCCATCAACGACATTGAAAATAGTGTGTATTATACGTGAAAAATAAGTAAGCATTTTGGAAGAAACAATAACACGGCTCCGTATCCAACATTAGTCAGTTAACTATTTTATTCTATTCAAATCTCATAATTTTATAACTAATTTGCAAACAACCGCACCGTTCAGTTGACCTGTAACTAAAACAAAGCACTGCCATTTGCGAGTCTGAGAAGTGACAGTGTTCGTGTGTGTTTGAGATTCTTATGTGTTACTTATAATTCTGTGTGTATATTTAATATATTGTAATGTGGTGATTATAAAACATAGCCTGTAATCGCCAATGGGATATTATAACGTCCAGCAACCAAAACAAAAGACAATGGGATATTAAAACGTGTTCTGGAAGAGGAAACTGGAAAAACGTTCAGCTTTGCAGCAGTACGACATGTCTACAAAAACCAGTCGCTAAGAGTAGCAGGTAATCCGTCCAGAGAAAAGTGCTACAGAAAATTTAAAAAAATGTTACCTACCTTTTATTTTAACAGAATTTTTGGGTAAACAGTTACGGTTCTCGTTGTAGGCCTATATGGTAACATGATTCTTCAAGGTGCAAACTCAATAAATTCTTTTTGTACGAAAAAGTCCACGTTTAATGTTTTCTTCCATGTTTAATGTTTTCTTTAGCAAGTCCACGTGAGATTTTGTGCCTGTCAGCTGCAAAAATGTAGGCCTATATATTACCAAAAGAAAAGGCCAGAAGACCTATGCCTGTATATTTCCCGTCATTAAAGTGTACTTATTTAATCATATGTGTTAAATAACAAAATGATTTAAAGCTGATCTGGGCAACTAGGCCTACCCATGTTTGTTTATTACTTACGGTTTTTATTGAAATATTACTTCTGTTTAGGTTGTGAGAGCGTAAATTTTTGTAACTATAAATATGTTAATAGGTTTTTTTTAATATCGTGAGTCGCATGACTATGATAACACTCATATTTCAAAGGTAGACCCTACCACAAAGGTAAGTTTTTTTAATAGTCTACTACTTGAAACTTAAACTAGACCTATATAGCTTTACGATCTGATGGTGCAGAACCAAATTGAAGGCAACATGAAAAGTAATTGTAATAATTCTTGCATGAATTATTTTCGTTTAAATATGTTTGCTTGCAATGTCATACGCTCTTGCAACTTCAGTTTGTTGTAACCAAATAAGTTACCCATACATGTTTGTTTATTTTTGGTAATGACATTAAATGTTACAATTCTGAGCATACCTAGGAAAATATACAATAAATAGTGTTAAATTTTGAATGATTATATTAACTTAACATCTGCAGAGTAGGCTATCCATTACTTTAATATAAAATAATTCCATTAACAGTACCCACCTAACCCAAGTAAGATTAACGTGCATCTAGTATTGAAAATAAATTACTTGTCTGAGATCTAATAAAATAATAAAAAGAAAATCACAACAAATATTGGATTTCATTGCAATCATAATATACCTTAACTGTTGACACGTTTTGATTGTCAGCTGGAAAGCAATTTATAGTGGAAGGATACATAATGTTTTTGTTTACATTGTCCTATTTTTTTATGATCTGTCAAATAATGGAATTCTTACACAGTATGGACTGTACGTACATAGTGTAAAATACTTTGTAATGCAGAGTTATTCTAATTTTTTCACAAGAGGGCATGAATATGCACTAAAAATCCAGTGTGATGTAGTACAGTGAAACTTCTTTAATACAAACCTGAAGGGACCAAAATTTTTGCTGTTTGTAATATTGAGGTTTGTATTATCAGGTGTTGGCCAAAACCTTAAAAGGATTCTAAAATTGTTATAATTTTGTTTAGCCCCTCAAAACTCACATTCTTATCATTAACAATGATCTACATTGATTTACATGTAAAGAAAAATTTAATGGAACATTATAGTTATTAATTAATTTCTGTCCTCATCCCAAGGGGAAAAAAAACCACTTTGTATTAATGAGAACTTTGTATTATCAGGGTTTCTATTAACGAGGTTTGACTGTATACATATAAAAAAGAAAGTTCTGTAAAATAAGTGAAAATACGAAAATGCTACAAAATGCTGAAGTGCATGTTTAAAATGGTATAAAATACATTTCTAAATGCTCTAAATGCCTCTAAGAACATAAGGCATTTCATTGAAACTGTATAATGATTTTTTTCTTGAGAGTACTGTAATGGGCAAAATTTCAATGTTTTTAAATTAAGATATATGTGTAGCATAAACACTGAACTGAAAAAGTGTGTTGTTGGTAAGCCTCTAGAGAGGGTCGAGGTGAAGTCAGCACTAGACAGGACAGGAAAAATATTAGCTCTGCGAGGGGCCAAGAAAAAAGTGTCGCCGAGGCTTGTCGCATCCCCAGGGAGTCTCAAAATGAGTGAAAGAAGGGTTGTTTCCTTGTTTAGAGAAACTTCGCTGGTGGCCCAGCCATGCTCCAGCAGTGTACTCCCTTCCCCTTTTAAATCACTCTGAGAGACAGCGAAACATTTGGAACGAGGCTCTTTTCTTCTCTCCCCCACCCCTAACTTTCCAAAATGGCGGCGAACGAGCCGAAGCCATGCTGGTGGCAAAAATAAAAATAAATGAAATTGTATATAATATTCAAATAGTGTCAAAATTAAAAGGAAACGATTGTAGTATGTGGGA
>PNEQ01046606.1:37157-71057 GCA_003012365.1 Medauroidea extradentata | reverse complement strand
TCCAAAATGAACTAATATCTCTATCACAAAATCGCTACATTGTTTTGTCACTAATACATCAAAGTTTCTATCTGAATTTTTCCGTTGCAATGAACACAATGGATTTTTAGATTCTTGCACCCAAAGTATCACATATTTTAGCATGAAAACGAGCCAAAATGGCACAAAATATTTTTTTTTACTGGCAAACGACTCATTTTTTCTTAAAGCCTACGTATAATTCTGCATAATATGACTTCACACGCTCTCAATTTTTTTCAACCCATTTGGTTGAAAACTTTTTGAGTTTTTTGCACCAACGTGAAAAAAACTACCGGGCATGGCCTTAATGTGACCTAAATTAGTAAAAATTGCATCTGCATGCCATGCGTTACTTGTTTGCACTGAGTGTTTTAGTAACGATAAGATGATGGAGGACAAAATAAGCGAAACGAGATAGGAAAATATAGGCTGAAAATGTCATAATCAAAAGTAAAAGGGTAAACAACGTGGCGAAACGAATTTGTAATCGCGTGTATATATCGGGGTGAGATCAAGCGCCTGACCGGAGATGTCCTGTAAAGTGGCCGCCATTCCACATCTCGTTCAAGAAAGTCGGAATAATTTCTTACCTAACTGCATTTGTTTTATGACCCAGGGCAGGTTAGCATGCTTGCCTCATTTGGCGTTATTTATTTGATGATAAGTGTGTAGCAAGGAAATATTTTATGATGTGTTTACTTCAGAGGCAGTCTCATGTTTCTTGTTGCTTTGGACGTCCCAGAATTTAAAAGTACAAATACTTTACAACCGCACGTGCAGTCTACGATTCTCCAAAGCATTTATTTCTAGTTTAAACTGGAAAAGTTAGTTAAAATTATTTCCAGCCTAACGGAACTCTGAACGATTCCTGCACAAGGTTTGTATTATAAACTGAACATTTTGTTGAGTACAAACGACAATGTGAACATCAGTTCGTGTCTCTTGACGTTTGTGTTGGTGTTCTCTTGTCGATTTTGGTCGCCTATTTCTATACACCTTGTTTGTTTATCTATGATATAGATTCTTGTTGTCGTCTTACTTGATAAAATAACTTTATTTCAATACGCATTAGTTTTTGTTACTGTTATATTTTTTTGGTTTTCGTGCCGTATTTCTGGACAAGATTCATTTTCGGAATCGTTTGTATGTTATATGCTTGTTGACAACAGTTAATAATTTTTTTTCGTTGTGTATTTTTATGCAACGCCGCAACATTTGCTCGCAATATTGTATGTCTACAAAAACGGTTCCGTTTAAAACAGGGCTCTAAAGAGTTTTAAAAAATTCGGATTTGGTAAACTCTAATGTATATTTTATCTACGGATATGTGTTTTGTGCCGAATCTGGGTATGTAATAGTAGGCTTAAAAACACGGGGGATAAGGGTATCATGTATATTTTTTAATGTTTTAAGTGTCTTTCTTTCCTAAAGCTGGGTAGCAGTAGCGGCCGGCGAAGTGAGATAATGGGTGTTCACACGTCTTGAAAAATAATTAAGAAAGAAAATTTTTAATTTAAAACAGTAACAAATTCTTTTTAGTCACTAAATTTCATGTTATTTTACTAAACTTATCACGATTAAAAACGTGGGTTAAATTTTCATTACTAGCACTGAAAGTTGTTTCATTTCCCTTTATTTAATGTCCAGGCAAATTTCAGTATGACTCTTAAATAAGCATTAAGTACATATAATTTTCTACCGGGTTTAAATTTAACTATTTTCGGCAGTTAAATGATAAATATTGCCATTATAAGTAACATCAGATGTTAAAATTATTATTTTCTAGTAAGGCTATTGAGTAATGTTTCATATCTTTGATTCAGTATGTAAACACACTGTTGGTTGAAAATATACATTCATTAGCTGCATTCTGTATCACTGACGTTTGTTTTACATTAAAAAAAACAGCATCTTCTCGCTAGTTCGCTCAAGACCCGTGTCACATTTTTGCTCAGAATGTTGGTTTGGCCTAGTATTAGATAAAGCGTAACTGCCGGCATCTAGCGAGGTGTTTTATTGTTGCGGGAATGTGACACTTGCTGCGCCAGTAGGTGTTGCCACCAAGAGGTGAAAGAAGGAACCGTTTCCGCGATCAACAGGCATGAGCACAGACCGGCCTGTGCTCCTCTTCAATGTTAAAACTCCCATAAGAGGTGAAGTCAGTTTGTCGTGCGCATGCGCAGAAAGGCCGAGAGAGAAGAGCACAGTTCTTTTGTGCACAGTACAGTGTTGCAACATCGCAGCTTTGCAGCATAATAACTCCGTGCATTTGTGATCGGTTAGACGAACATTTGTAACTGTACCGGCGCTATAAAACACACAAGAATGATTTAAATGTTTTACGAAAATGCTTCATAGAAAACTGGGTGTGCACGCGCACCTGTGCACTTACATTCCGGCCGCTACTGTTGGGTAGCGTTCATTTTTATAGTCGTAATGCGGGATGGGGCAGAGTGACCTTTCCAATCACGTAAAGTAATAGTAAAAACCTAACTGAGAAATCTTGATGTCAACGAACAGTGCATATAATGAAGGTCGCGTGCTTTACTTCTGTTACGGTGGTTGAGTCATGTCTGGTAGTTTAAAGTTATCTAGAAAAATGATATTTGAACGAGTGACAGTAACTCATTATTGCATTCTTCGGATAGTTCTATGTAAGGGAACAAAATCGGTCAATTTTGTAGCTACAGACAACTACTGGGAACTGCTACGTCATTGCATCAACGATGTTGGAGGTGGTACTGAAAGTGTATTGTGGTGAACCTATATTTATGTGTGTTTTGTGTTTATAATGTTTTTTCTTGTCTCTTGCTTAGTTTGGTTCTCAGTCTGTATTCGTATACAATGATCCAATATAAGTTTTTGAGTTTGGGTTGCTACACAAACGTCCACACATGTGCTGCAAACCTGCCAATCTAAAGCTGATGTTTACATAAAACAGTTATACACGAAGCATCTGTTATGCCTGTATTCTCATGCATTATGGAGCACCTCCAAGTTTCAATAGAGTGGTTACAAATGGTTCCCGTAATCGCCTGGCCAACGTTACCCGGATATCAACCCACTGGACTAAAACCTTACATAGCATCTCAAGACCATTATTTATGGAACTCCAGTTTCGGTAATAGCTGTATGCATGTAAAACAAGGTGGCTAGCAAAAATAGTGTTGGGAGGATTTTACGTCCCTTTAACGACGAGGTCTGAAGAGCTGTATACAGCAGGTGCAAAGTGCCACGTTGCAGGTAATGGAAACAGGTATGCGTTTTTGGTCATTTGCTTTTTCCTATGAGTAGAGACAGTAAAATGTCGCGAATTCAATGACCTGCATGTTAGAATCAAATATCCTATGCATACTCAAGTCCCGACCATTTGTCCACTAGCTGCGGAACGGCAGGCAAAGAACGAGTAGACAGGGCTTGAGTAAGCATAGGATATTTGGTTCTAACGTGCAGGTCATTGAATTCGCGAAATTTCACCATCCCTGCCTGCGAGACGTGAGACTTTAAGCGGTGACTACTATTTTCGGAAAGGGCATATTGAAGTCCAGCGCATTTATCTCTATTTTTTTTTTTTTTTACTATTACGATTGGTATTTTTTACGTGACATCAGTCTCTGAAAAAGCCTTTTTGTCGATTTCGAGGTGTCCTGAAACCATGTTTCTAAGCATGGCATCTAGAAACAAAAAATAGAGAAGCATAGCGTTAAGTGTTTATCTTCGTAGAAAACGATATTGAACACACGTTTAGTAGTATATCTTAATAAAAAACTTTCTCCTTACACGCAGCAACAATGTAGATGTGCCAGATCTATATGGCTCTTAAGAGTAGATGAACGCGCACAAATATGGGTAATCAATTAAGTGTTTTGCACTTGTTAGACTAACAATGACGCGGCGTGTTTAGATGCCATTCTGATACAAGGTAGGCATTATAATTACTTCTTGTAGGGTAGCGTTTTGCCACGGCTTCAATTGGAACGTGCCATGAAGACTGTTTTGCGTGTGTGTCTATATATATATATATATATATATATATATATATATATATATATATATATATATATATATATATATATATATATATATATATATATATTGTTGCGAGCCGCGACTGTCTGGCTGGGCGGTGTAGTACGATACTGTGGTGGCGGAGCTAGGACACCCCCTTCCCACTCACTCCTCGGCGCCGTGGCTGTCGGGCAGAGCGGCGAAATACAATACAGTGGCGGCAGCGCTAAAAGACCTCCTCGGGTTATGCATGGTTTGTATTACTCTATGATAACCACCTGCACCCAGTATCGGGTAACCGAGGGAAAATATCGTGACCTGGAATTAACCTGTTCCCTCTTTATCTCTCGGGGTGGTGCTTGACTTTGAAGCAACATCTTTCCAGAAGGTTGGAGAACAGAGACCCGCCGAGATAATTCGAGAAGAAGGAGGGTGGGGTATATAAGGGGGAGCTGCAGCAGGAGCGAGAGAGTTTTGTTTTGGCTGGCAGGTGCCTGGTGCGATCTCAAGTGATAGTGACAAGGATTGGATTGCGACGACTGTTCGAGGGTGTCCAGAGAGTGGGACCGCAGCAAGTACTAGGAAGCAGGTGATTTCTAGACCAGAAAGATTCTTCGGTATTATTTTTTTGGGTCCACCATTGTGAGTGACTTGTAACCACTCCATATATACAGAGAATTTTTGTAGATGTAATTTTTTCCCCCTTTATGTAAATAGTAGTTGTTTGTTCTGTTTGACATTTATTGTGGTAAATCTTTATAGACATAGATTTTTGTATATACAGTTGTAAATAAACTAGGTTAGCTTTATTTTCTTTATTTTATCAAAGACCTCCATCCCCAAACGTACCTAGCCCGCAACTTGTACCAATACATACATACATACATACATACATACATACATACATACATACATACATACATACACACATATTCTGTACAATGGGACATGTCGACTTTATGTATACGGCCATGGTCACACTAAAGGTCAAACCTGTTCTGTTAAATACGTTCATCAGCCATGTTTGATCGTGTTCAAATCTTACACACGTTTGCCAGGTTACACGACTATATACTTAATGCGCTTCCTAACTTGAACAAACATGGAACCTGAAATGTATCATATTTAATTATCATCACATCTGCACTCAACATTCGTGACTTTTCAATTATCATATCGCATTTAACTGAGATGCTGTCATGTGTGTAAAGCGGATATAATTATTTTACGTCCTAAAGTTAATTTAATTTAACGAGTGCAAAATGTCGGACCAAAGAGCAGCCATATTTGTTACACAGATTGTTTCTCCAAGCAGCCAAAGATATGTCGTTCGAAACGTACTATACATATGAAACCAGTTTACTTTGAACGAGAAGAGACTGCAATCAGAACTCACTCGTAGCCCGTATAACCGCTCCAAAAACTGAACATGTTTAAGGGGGATTGATCCCTGTCAGATCGGTTTTACGGTTTTTCTTATAAATCAGGGAATATACACATTGTTTTACTATTTTCACGCTGACAAGGCATAGTTTATTTTTTATTCACTATTTGGAATCCATATGGCATTGTTTCTGTTAGTGTTGCGGCCTCTGTAGTCGCTCCCGTAAATAAAGCAATTTTTCCTTTTCAGCTGTTTCCCGTTGCAAAATAATGAATATATTATGGTTCCAGCAATTACAGAAAATCGATTAAGTTCGTATCTATGCCTTGTCGTGACAAAAATTTTGATACATCGACTGGAACAGAAGTTATCGAGAAGAAACAGATAAATCCAAGGTGGTAGGGATCAATGCCCCTTAAATGAAGTAGTTCTGTGTGTAGTGTGATCGCGGCCTATGATGGCGGAAACATTTTGTATACTATACACACCCTTAAAATACTTCCCACATGCTTGAAAACATGCCGTTTATTCATGGTTATTGGCAGTGTGCTTTTGAAATGTCTCTCATTACAAGATGGTAACCGCAACACAATAGGCCGTAAATTGCGTGTATAACCCCAAGACACGAGAGAGTAAAAAAAAAATTAGTCACTAACTAAGAAGCAAAATGTATGTCTTCATGCGTGAGGCACTGAAACAAACTGGCGCAAAATTCTTTTCGCGAAAATGTCATGGCCCTGGTTATGCCGCGTTCAATTAAATCCTACTGTGTAAGTATGCATAGAAATATCATGCGCTGGTGACAGAGCTAATTAATTGGTGAATTGTGTTGATCAGAATACCAATTCAAATTGTGTGCATTATCGTTCCACTTGATAAAGTTTACAAATTACTGTCACATGACTGCGTGCCGGATTCCCTATTTTCACGTCGTTTTAACGGTTTTGCGAAACTCAGCGATAATTTTAACCTTCTATTATTTCTCGAACTCGTTGACAGTCGTTTGTGAAAAAAATATAGGAATGATAACATTTATTTTAGTTTTTATTGTGTGTTTATGGGTCCAAAATATGTACATAAACGCTTCGAAAAGCGGTAGTTTTTAGCTAATCGATGACAGAATATGTTACATGTTCATTAACAGGAACCTAATCTAGCTTTAGAGTAATCCATCGTTATAAACTATATTAAAATAAAATGTGCACTTCTTGACCAGCTTTATTTACATACTTTATCATTGGAAGAGATTACAGGAAAACGTTTTTGTCCTATGTTTAACTATAAATAATGAAATATTTTAAAATCCACCATTCGTACTTCTTTTTACCAAAAAGATTCGTTCTTTGTATTCATATATGTTGGTTACGTATCAGATAGGGCATTAGATTGTGTTCTAATATTAAAATATTTTTGTAAGCCCAGACATGGGACAACAGTAAATATAATCAAGACCATGTATGACACCAAAGGGTGTCCGAAATACTAACAGGGTTTACGAAAATCCTGATAGCAATGCGAAAATAAGTAAAACGGTTCGTGAATATAAGCGAGAATTTGTATGTTCGTAATGTTGGCGTATAATTCGTTGATATATAGAAAATTTGTTGAACGCATGTTCGTATTATCTCTTAAAATTTTACTACTTGTTCATTGTATATCTTCATGTACAAAATTATGAAGAAAACTACGTGTTAGATAATATGGCCACGTACAGACATATTTCCAAGTTTTAACGTATTGGGTAATTCATACTTAGAGTTAACTTAACAGCTATATAAAATTGCCGTTTTAAGTATATGTTTAAATTACATAAACTGTGTTATTAACGTGTGTACATATAGGTTATATCAACAGTTCTTGTCTGAATACGATGTTATTTTTGTGGAACAATTCAGTAGAAATGCGTTTGCTATTTCAGATAAAACAAACTGCTATTCCAAAATCTGCAACGTGGGTGACGTGAGTCCCGAAATTCTTTAGTCCTCACACCATGACTCGTAATCTTACATTTAATAAAGGTACAAGCCTACACTCTAAAACATTTGTTTGTAAATTTGCTGCACGTGCGTGTAAGAGCATTAAGAAAGTAGGTAGGGCCTATATTGTTTCCCAGACATCCATAGTAGCACTCCTGAACTTTCTTATAAAACAGTCAAATGTGTACCTACGTTACCAGACTTGTATCGTAACAGTTGTAAAAGGTTGCATATTTACCAGGCGGAAGTATAACTGTCCCATACTGCGTTTATGTTGGTTACTTCCTAAACATTTTAGGAAGTTTTTTTACAGTGTACATATATGTGATACATACCCAATGCAGGGTATCGCACCCCGATTACAGACTCTTGGCCGGGCGGCCGTAGGCATCTGCTTGCCACGAAGGATGCCATGAAACGTGGCCTAACAATGTAGAAGCGACGGGATACGGAGAGCTGGGGGATACGAGAGTACACGGAGGATACACCCCGGCTAATGATAACATCCACCACAAAACTCACCGGTATTTACTTGGTGAAAGGCGAATGCTCTAGGCACTGCACCAGTAGCGGCCTCAATTTTACATTTAAAAACTATCATACAAGTTGTTTATTTATCACATTTGTCTCATTTACACAGGCAATATTTACTCACAATTTGTATTGAATTACATATTTCCACGCGAACTTGTATTAAGGGGGATTGAATCTTCAAAAGTTAGATTACTGGCTTTCTTATAAATCAAACAATAAAGCAATTGATTTAAGATTTCCATGTTGATATGTCATAGTTAGGGCCACGGACTTTTCGCGAAAATAATAATGCCCCAGTTTGTTTGAGTGCCTTACGTGCACATCTACAGTTCTGATTCATAGTCAGTGATTGTATGTTGTAACTGCCACGTGTCTTGAGATTCCACCAGCAATTTACAGACAGGTGGTGTTGCAGTAAGGTTATTGTGATTGGCACAATCAAATATGAGACGTCACTTCGCACAGACACTCTGCCAATAACAAGGAATTAGAACTGCAAATGAGTACGAAAGGCAAAATTATTTTCGTGAAAAGTTGATGGCCCTAGCCATAGGTTCATTCATATTGTATAATCAATGCGGCGTAATTTCTGTTACTTTGATGACTAACCTACACAGTAAAAAAATTTGTACTTTTACAAAAATGTTTTTTGGAAACCAGTTTCCAAAAAAGTTTTTGTAACACTACGAAAATATTTTGTAAAATTTACAAAAATTTTGTACATTTACGCAAATTTCTTTGTACATTTACAAACATTTCTGTAAATCTACAAACAAATTTTGTATATTTACAGCTAATATCTGGTTCATTTTAAAATAATTGCTTGTAGTGTTACGAACATTTTATTGGAAACTAGTTTCCAAAAAATAATTTGTGAAAGTACGAAATGTTTTGTAAAATGTGAAAAGTCTCCTAGGTTTATTTTGTTTCAATTCGAAAAAATCTGCTCATTAGCATTATCTAACTAGTTCCCAAAGTTGTTTACGATATTTGTAACCACTTTAAAATGTTTCTGACATCTTACTTTTATTACCTGACTGATAGTGTTCTGATATTACGTTACAATAATTTCCTTGTAAATGTACAATTTTTTTTACTGTGTACTGTTGTCATTGACGTTAGTGCGTTTTTTCGTTCTTGTCATATGTTTCCCGCCACAAAATAATGAATGTAGGTAGGTTGTTAAATTTCAGAAAAATAGTTAACTTTTTATGTACACGCTGTCGTGCCAGAAATGTTGATGCATGCACGGAAACTGAAGATGTCGAGAAAAAACGGATAAATCCAAGGCGGCAGTCCTTTCTATCGCGTATCATCTAGCTAAGGGAATTTTTTAGTGAAATTATAAAAAACTGTGTAATAAAATATTAGAATTTACCCTGCAAGGTTCATATGAACTATCGCAAAAATATTTGGTTTCAGTGAAGTTGAGAGGATGAGAGTATCACGTTCATTATGGCACGGTTTGCCAGTATGTACGGAATTTCTAAGGTTTCTCGCTCCATTATACAAACTAATGCTTCGGTTTCAATTATCGTTCCGTAATATACGGGAGATACGTTTCCTGCAGAATAAAAAGTAAATTTATAACCACAGAACTATGTTTCATCTGAGGTACGACGCGAACATGAGGTAAAAATAAAATAAACAAACTTTTTGATAGTTTCCGTACACATTATGACCCAACCGCTGTCCAGAGCTATACGCAAATTACAAGAAAAAAATTATATATTAATTAATTGTGTACATTATTTGGAGCAGTAGAACCACACCGTTCACGAAGCTATTAAAACTACTTTGAAACATTCCATCAGAAATAATGAAATATTTTATCCCGGTCACTGCAGTCTGTAACCGAATCGTTTAGGGAGATAAATGTGTCTTTACATATGCACGTATGAAGTATTATATTTTTGTTGTATATTTAACTAAACACTTGTTTAAACGTTTTGAAGTCAGACTAATGAGCTTATAGAACATAATGTGTATGTGTATATATATATATATATATATATATATATATATATATATATATATATATATGCATATATACTTTCATGCCACTTTAGATTACTTTGTTTCCAGGGATCATTGAAAATTCGTAACTGCATGTCCCCGAGAAAAATTCGAAGGAAAGTTGAATGACAAACCTTAACATAACTGAGGAAAGAGTGGAAATTTTCATCTTGGTCTGTAGGCGAGACACACTAGTGGTTTGTGTCACAAATTTTCTGAGATTTACTGACGTTTACAAAAAAAAGTACTCCAAATATAGGTTTGACTATCCTATGGCACATTATTTAAGAGTAAAAAATGTGTTTTTATCCCGTTTTGTAAATAAGAAAATTAATTTACCGCTTTTGTACGGGTAATTTTGCTGCATATTGATCTAATTAGTATTCACTTGGATTTGTATTTTTACACCTAACGTATGTTGCTTGAATTTAGGCGCCATTTATGCATATTATGTTTTTGAGGTACTGAATGTTTGCAGGGAATTTCAAAACACTGAACACATGTACTAAAACACTACATTTCACAGTAAAGTAAATTGTAGGTAACTACTTTCAAAAGTGTACAAGTGTTCGGTCGCAAATATTAACCTACCAATAATTAACACAGGGAAAATATGATGGAAACCACAAGTAAATTGTGCTCTAAGCAAGTAGATATTACTAGTATGCGTACAATTATTTTTCTGCTCTGCAGCCTATTTTTATTTACAAATTAATAACATGCCTTTGGGAATTACTTTAGTGAAGTCTGAAAATACTTCTTCTTTAACGAATTAATTGTAACAGGGATTTATGGCATGAATCGTTTACTGCTAGCCTGCGATGTACTATTTGCATGTCTGACGTTCCTTTGTTAGTTCATTATGTGTCGCCAACAGACTCGGTGAAACATTTTCTAACACATCAGTAGGAACCGGTAGTTTTCGCGAAAAGATTTTTGCCCCACTTTGTTTCAGTGCCTTACGTGCACACCTGCAGCTCAACTTCATTGCTATTGACAGAGTGTTTTTGTGCAGAGTCATTATACATTTGACTGTGCCAATCATTACATGGATAACTGCCACAACTCACGTCTGTGATTTGCGGGTTTAACCTCCACATGCTGGGTGTTATGGCAGCCAATCACTGACCACTTAGCAGAGATGCAGGTGCGCACGTAAGGCATTGAAACAAAGTGCTGCAAACATTTTTTCGCGAAAACTACCGGGCCCTACACATCAGTAATAAACGTTTGTCACTCGTTTGCATTTAAAAAAAAAAAAAAAACGTTCCCAGTAGTGCATTGCTTTGTAAAATATTTTCCTAGTAAAAATTCACGTGATTGTATTTTATTTATTTATTTTGCAAATCACTTAACAGAGATTTTGCAAAATATTTTCCAAAAATTCCTGGGGGTATTAAGAAAAAGCCAAGAACATTCTCACCCGCAGTGATCACCCATAACATGTATTGAAAATATCTATTACAGACAACGTGAGTACATACATTACCAGCTTGCCTGACACTGAGCATTAATTTGAATGTTCTCGCGGAAAGCACTAAAAAATTTAACTGTAGGAAGACGTGCTCACTTAAAGAACAGTGAAATTCCGGAATGGATGAAAATCCATTCCGTTATTGCGTGTGGTCCTTCGCCGGATGCAAACTTAATTACGTCACTTTTTACAACCCGTTTGACTTGACTTCTCTACGGTTTACAGTAAAGGGAGTCTGACGTAAAACGTATTTGAAGACTCGGCAGACATCTTCTTACTTTACGAGTCGGACTCGTGTAAGGCGAATTCTCATTCCGTGGTCTTTTATGGAATTTGACCCGGTATTTCTTCGTGGAAGCCATGAACTAAACCGAAACCGTTGTTATGAACCATGAAACCCTGGTTCTAACACAGCAGTCAGTAACCAGGCCACCCGGCCAAGAATTTCATAATATTAAACATAAGTTGTTGCAAACTGCAAGGCAGAACTGCCCACTCCAACAACAATACAAGTTGCCACACAGGGCGCGATAAAGGGGCGTGTCACACTACCTACGAGGTCTGTCTGCCCCATATCGTCGCCAGGACCACTTCACTACCAAGATGCACTTCGACGTCCAGATCTACGACGTGCGGATCTCCGTGGACGTTTCCTTACATCAGCCTCGGCATCATTAACAAGGTGGTACTGTCATCGTCGTAACTAAACTGAGTGGCTCATAAAAGTAATCATAAATGTATCTAACTATTCTTGCCTCCCTCCGTAAAGAACATCGTAAATGTAATGAAATAGTTGTATATATTGTAAATTAAAGCCGTACCTGATATTTAGACTGTGAGTCACACTTATATTAAAAGAATCCCTCATTTAAACAAGTTATAAAATACTGTACGTTTTATGTAAATACTCTACCAATTACCAAACATAAAATTGAGTAATTTCCTAAAAACGTAACACCATGTTTTTAATTCTTACTTTCAAAATAGTGTTCAATTCTTCCCAGTGTATAAACTACGCCGTATTTTTAAAGTTTGTTTACTGAGTTTTGTTACCACAAGCCTTAATCTTCACTTGAATGTGAAATGAGTATAAACACAGGAATTTTGTGAATTCGTTAGAGAAGTTAGATTTGAAACTCCTGTATGATTCAGTTATTCTCGCTATTGAGTCATTGTTTGTGAAGCTCGTTGGTAAGGACTCTCGACCATTAGCAAGTCTACATGAAAACCCGCATTGAATACATTATTATATAATTAGAGACAGGAACTTTCTCGAAAAGGTTTTTGCAGCACTTTGTTTCAGTACCTGCATCTCTGCTATGTGGTCAGGGATTGGATGGCGAGGGCGTGGTACATATTTCTACTCTAAAAACATTAATCTATAACTGTAGGTTTCTTGAAGCCAATTTGCGAAAATTAAACAATAGCAATCCTAGACAATAGTTTTAGTCAGCGTTTTTAACAAAATAGTTTTTAGTGTTACGAACTGCTGAGGCACAATCTCTGACGCCAGAACATCGTGCATTTAACTGCGGCGCAAGAGATCACGCGTAACGAATGAGTAATTCTGGAAAAATATTTACTCAAAAGTTAGAAAATACTATTACCTAAGATTGTCATTGAGTATTTTATCCACATTGACTTTAAAAAAGCGCAGAAATCAATTGATATTTTTTAGCGTTTATTTATCTACTACGCATTCTTAACACCCAGCGTCTTGAGGTTAAACCCGCAAATCACAGACGTGATGTGTGGCAGTTATCCGTTTATTGATTGGCATAGTCAAATGACACAAATGACTTTTGTCAATAGACATGAAGTTGAGCTGCAGGTGTGCACGTAAGGCACTGAAACAAAGTGGGGCAAAAATCTTTTCGCCAAAAATGCATGTCCCTATATATATTCAACAAGCCACTCACGGAAGTAGCAGCCAAGAACAGAGAGTTCACAGGATTGTGATATTTTGGTCAGCGCTCAACGTCGAGGTCTTCAGCGCTGGTCAGAGGTGACATGAGGTGACTATGGAGCAGCGCCGGAATGTAAGGGCGGAGGAAACAGGAGATTTTCGAGATAACCCGTCTACCAACATCATCATCTGGCTCGATCCTCCCACGCGAAAATCCTGAGACCGACCCCGCCGGAAATCGAAACCGGATCGACTTGGTAGGAGGCGAATGGTCTGACCATTCTGCCACCGCGACACCACGTGACTGTGGAGTCCAGTCGGCAAATCGATGAACCCGCGAAACTCCCGGGTCTCTGGAAATGAGGTCAACACGTAATTATGTGGCAATTTCATTTCGTTATAATCAGGCAATTATTTCTTTAAAATAGAATTTGTTAACGTGAATGCCTTTACATGATACTTCTTAAATTAGCAAAAAACATAACATGAACGGAACTATATGAGGCAACGTTTGTCAGAAGCGCAGACTATACACGCGAAAATCATTAAGTTTGTTAATAAGAGAAAGTGTAACAAATAATTATATTTACCTGCCCTAAAAGCGTCGTTGTTAAATGAGAAAATATACATAGTATTACTGGATCATGTCTCTTGTTTTTAACTCTGCCCAATATTACTACTACTAATATTAACTTCTGAATCGCACCAAACAAAATACAACTAGATACTGATGTTTCATTTATTCAAGTTTTACACCACGCTTTGTTCCAGTAAGCATTTCTAATGTGTCAGTTCAAATACAGAAGGGAAATAAATTAGTCAGTAATACCTAACTTCCACATAGTAACGGCTCTGGGGACATTATTTGAAACATCCTGCCATGAACAGTTAGACATGTTTTCAGGTACCGTATGGTCAGCAGCAAATGGCAATCAATGAATAAACACTGTTTTTTTAAAGACGGTCCTAAGATTGATAAAAAAACTTTACAAAATGCTATTCAGGTCAAAACCTCCCTCTAAATGAAACAGAACTACATTTCACGATTCACTGTCAACATTTCTGTTAATACATATACGTGTTTACGCTGTTTTTGCTAATATAATTTTTTTAAATTTTATACTTGAGCAGGTGTGTTAAAACCGTATCATATATTCGTTGAAAATATATTTTTAGTGTGTAGCCTAACTTTACAAATCAAAACATTTTATTATTTTTTAAATTATGAACTTTAATAAAGTTTATTTAAGTCGATAACTAGGCAAAGTTATAAACATTTTTGCTTTGAAATATTTAGGTTACATATTTTCAAAAAATATTTTGCAACACTTTTACAAAATCTACTCTCGCTTAGAATTTAAAAGCAATATTATAAAAAAAAAACATCATAAACAGGGACCTAGGCCCAATCATTCTTTGTGTCTGTTTCTCAATCAAAAACCCAATCAGCAGTTGCAGTGTCAGTGGCTTTGAAACGTATTTCACAGTGCCACTAAACGAACACCTGGAATGGTCATCGCACGTGACAATATTGCATGATGGGTTTGCGCAGTAATTGGAAGAGCATATACTTGTTTAACGCGGGGCCGCGGGGACCGAATGGTCAGAGCACCCGTCTCCCACCAAGTCGATCAATCCCGAGCTCGATTCTCGGCGGGGTCGCTCCCCTAATTTTCGCGTGTGGCAATCGTGCCGGACGAAGCCGCTGGTCGGTGGGTTTTCTCGGGGATCTTCGGTTTTGTAAAACTTCTGAGAAGATAAGTGTGAAATATAAGCTATACAAAACAGCCATGCGGAAGGCTAAAAAACTCCTTACGTATAACTAGGCTGCATTCAATATTCTTAATTTGCTTGACCAATTGCGACTTTAATGCGTTACAATTTTGAGTATTATGCGTGACGTATTGTAGCACAAGTTGAATTAAATTTTTGTAATAATAGCAAATTTCACACATCCTTCTATGAAAAAAAAAAATATATATAATAAAATAAAACCCAAAATATAAAAATATGGTGAATGATGCTGAGCCGTAAACACTGACCAGTATTTCTTCACTTCACTTAAGGCCTATTGTTTCCAACACATAACTTACCTCATCGTCTCAACGCGCAAGGCGTTCAAACGTCAGTTACTTTTTTTTTTTGTTAAAAGACAAAAATTACAACTTCAGTTAACTCGGCTGAACAACTTTACGTCTTGGAAATATTCCTAGGAGTTAAAATGAATATTTAAAAATCAATCTTCGACCATTAAACGTAAAGTAATTTCGGTTAGGACACCGATACAAACTACACAACCTTTTTTTGTCGTGTATTTTCTATCATGCTGCTCATAGGCATTCAATATGACATTTCAGCCATAAGGCTATGTAAGTTGTAAAATATTGTTTCCGAAATTTTTCGGATTATTTATGGTTTCGTGACATTATAATAAATATATCAACTGAAGAAACTCATTTAAAGACACCATTTTATAAATTTTCATAATAAATATAACACTTTTTAAAAATCTATATTAATGCAAATTTCAAAATGCTATTTTATGACAATACTGAAACTGAGTTCTGACGTTCCTTAAATTAACCATAGTGGGAAGTAGCTATTTCTTAACAAGTATTTTGGTTCACGTAATGGAAAATAATTCAGTCTGAGGCCGAGTTATATCTACAAAGTAAAATAGTTTCTATAAATGTATGTTACTCCATTATGTTAAAGTGCAAGTTTTGTTTAATTTTTTTTTTACAAAAGTTAAATTAATTAATTTTGTTACGATTCAAAATTTTTAAAATCCAATAATGTGTTTTTTTAATTATATTTCACTTCACATGAAAAATCGTTGCACACTAAGTATTAAGAAACTGTATTTTTTTAACGTATATATCACTTTTGACTTACAAGTAAAATCGCCGCCCGCACACAAGTGTTAAATATTTTACTAAATGCGACAGCAGCAGAAAGCTTTATCATGAATTATTTTACTGATATTAAATCAACATTCGTTTTGTGCCTCTTTCTTTGACATTTTGGACACCGTGCATACAGTTACTCATCGTTGTGGTTTTGGTCTCTGAGATTGGAATACCCAAGAGCATTTGCCTCCAAATGAGACTTGCAGACCTTATAGCATTGGAGACAGGGGCGCACCGGAAGATAGCTTTAAACCTCACTTACCCCATTGAAAATGTGTTTACAGTTTTTTTATAACGGTTATTTTTGTGTATGGTAATATTACAGTTGTACTTCCACAAGTTGCGTAAGTTTAACTTTTTGGATGTACAACTATGATTAACTGAACTTGCCCAGTCACCCAACAAAACCTTGATACGAAAAGTCTATTGTGTCCAGACCGATCCCCCTCCCATCTTTTACCTTACGGAAACTGTTTAAATAACACCAATTAGCATCTTGGAATACAGATTTTCTCGAAGGAGAACCCTCGGAACCCACCCTACTTTATTTTGGGGGTGGGAGGATTGGCGTTACTTCATAAGGTTACCAGGTTCAGGAACTTCCCCCAAACACAAATCCTAGCTACTGTCTAAAGGAATTCGGAGTGCGCCCCTGATTAGGGACCTCTAACAACCAGCTGACGACGAAGTAAATGCTCATTACTCGCCCCAGACTCGAACACGGGACCACGCGAACTGACGCGGCTGCGTGTATGTTCGAGCGAACACTCTGGACCAGTGTTGTACATGTACCAGGGCCCACAAAGTAGCGAGGAACACTGCAGACGTTGCCGGATGTCATCACGTTTTCAACGCCCGGGCCTTGTCTTCAACCTCCTCGGGTGACGAAATACTCGACGGCAGAAGAAACAAACAAGGTGCCGCGCGATCTGCGCATACGCAGCCAGAGATCCCGCTTCTCCCGGCGAAGTGATGAAGAGAAGGACGGTGGTGTTGGTATCCTCGGGCCATGAAGAAATCGACACGCTCTTCTCTCACAACGCCGCCTTGTGCAAGCGGGCGTGGAAAAGAATCTCCACGGGCAGCCGGGTTAGTTTACGTCCGAGCGTGCCTTCGATGACGTCTGGTATGTTTCTCAGACCTTCACTGTAACGAAGGTCACGGTTGCACTAGAGGTCTTAAACTAGTTTAGTTAAATACATTCGGCAGCCATGTTTGATCGTGTTTAAAGCATAACACGTCTGCGATGTTACACTACTAAACAGTATAAACTCAATAAAATGTCTAACCTCAAACTTGGAACCAGAAATGTACCATATTTAACTATTATCACATCTACACTCAACATTCGTAACTTTTTAATTATCGTATTGTATCTAACTGCATTGTTTCTGTGTGTGTAAAGTGTAAATACATATACCACACCTAAAAGTAAATCTAATTTAACGAGGGCAAATGTACCAAAAACCTGCCATATTTGTTACACAGATCGTTACTCCAAGCAGCCAATAAGAGAGAAGCATAGAATATGTGTCGTTCGAAATTACATATGAAACCAGTTTACGTTGAATGAGAAGAGACTTGTATCTAAACTCGTTCGTAGCTCGTGTAACCGCGCTGTAAAACGGAACATGTTTAAGTGAAGTAGTTCTGTATCCAGTGTGACCGCTGCCCAATATGCAGCATGCAGCGTGGGTTCCCAATTAAACTAAACGTCCGTGACCTAAGGTGCTGTTATTGTAGCGTAAACGATTACGATTATCGTTGTACCAATACCGAATTGTAAGAGTGAAGTGAATATATTTTGGTCAGCACTTAATATCTAGGTATTTAGCGCTGGTGGGGGGTGACATGAGGTGTGTATGGAGCAGCGCCGGAATGAAGATGCGCGGGATACCGGAGATCCCCGAGAAAACCCGTCGACCAGTAGCATCGTCCGGCACGTTTCCCACACGCGAAGATCCGACCCCGCAGAGAATCGAACCCGGATCGCCTTAATGTGAGGCTAGTGCTCTAAATCACTGATCCAACCGCGCCCCTTCAACTGTAACCGCAAAATATAAACTATTAACTAGAACAGTAGAGATGGTTTATTAGTTCATATTACATTCTTTAAATAACTGTAAATAAATTATCACAGGTCTCTATTTATGCCGTTTCGCGAATAAAATTTTTCAGTTCTAAATAAGCTTACATTGTGAGAGGAATAATCTAACATATTAGTGAAAATTATTTTTACATTACTGTCTAATTTTTAAAAGTAAATAGTTAATATCAACTTAACGTAGTTTCTTTTAAAATCGATAAGTAGTAGGAATTATACATTTGGTATGAAAATATATGGCTACAACTTATAGCAACGCCTATTTTCAACAAACCTATTTAACTGTTTTACGATATCTCCACTCTTTTATAAATTAATAAGTTCCATTCGCGAAAACAATGTAAATAGGGAACAGTGCCCGCATCACGTTATTTTTCATACTTATGTTAATTACTAAGGGGATAATAGTTTTATTATTTTATCTATGAAATTTTATCTTTCCCTCTTTTTTTTTAAATATTATTCTCCCTTCACTCACTCCCGGCGAAAGCTAGATTGGTTCCGTCATTCAGGCCATGGCCACTTCAATCCATGTTTATGGTTAACTGACTCCTGTTTTAATCCGCTGTCCCATTTACAATCGCTAGAATGTTTCTTTGTGCCATATAACTGTCCTATTTGGAAATATTCTAAAATAATTTAGTAATTTGATAATGTAAAGAAATACTACATGGCGTTACAAATTAACAACAATAAAATGTAGGATACTAAATATTTATGTATTTTTGTATGTACATATGAGGGCGTAGTGCTAACCACATTTAAAGGTTGTGGATTCTGTTCATCAGTACTTCACGTTCAGTCACTGGACTTATTTTACTGTGCAGCAAGTTTCTTTGGCCACCAGAAAATTTCGTTAGTGAAGTTTATCATTAGTGAATATATAATTCTATGAAATAATATATTAATATACGTGTACGAGATTTCAGAAGAGGAGTCGTTCGAATTATGCACTAGAGTCCCGTTAAGAGCGTTGAATAACATGCAACAGGTTTTAGTTTACCTCAATTAATGAAAAATTCTTGCTGTTTCAAGTGTCGTCTCTGAAACGTTCGTAAGATTTAGAACTGTTATCAAGCGTGCATGTTTACTTGCAGATGTACTGTATTTTCGTGTGACGTGAGTAAACATGTTTATTTTTTCGTTTTAAAGGTTATTTGAAATTTATCGATGGTTAATAGCTATTATGTTTTACTTTCTCCTGCAACGAATTTCTGTAATGGTAAAGCAATTAAACAATAATTTTCATTAATTGTAACTAATGAATTATTGCATTTAACGTCCGAACTTTAATCGATGGTTCGTTACGTTAAATGGAGTAAAATATGACACTATATAGACGTACAAAGCTGTGATTTGATTCCTTAGGAAATTTGGGATATGGAACAGTATAGGATTTATATTGTGTAATAATTCCTAATGGAAATCGATTTTTCTAATAATTTTTACTAAAAATATTGTAATCCACGTAAGAGAAAAGAGCAATGAATTAGTATTATGTTTCGTTAAGCAATATCTAGCATTATAGAACGATTGTGAAGACTTCTTACCATGTAGCCCATTTTATTGAGAAAAATTGGTTGTTATGTTGCTTTCAAACCAATGTGTGTAAACCTAGGGCATTTGTTCTGTTTTTAAAAAGTCACAAAATGATATGCTAATAGAAAAATCGCGTACCCTAAATGTAACACTCTCAGGCGAGATGGAAAAAATTACTTTGTGGTGAAATCACCAAACATTTTCACTGCTGCAACAAAATTTTAAGCGTTGTAAAGAAAGTGTTGATGAGTATGAAATGCGTTTCTCTTGTATACAAGTAGGTATAGTTGGAATATGTCTAATAGTTTTACGCATATGTGTAACCTACATTAATGCACTTCTTTAACCAGTATGATGCCTACTTAAGTCACCTAGCAATGTACAGAGATTCTTTCCATAGAAGTTTAACCGTAAAATGCTCGAGGTTTCCCAGTGATGTTGGCTTACGAATACCGTTCAAAAAACATTACACGTGGGTACACCCATTCAAGGACCTTTACTAATCATTAAGGCTAAGTTCGTCGCGGCCGAAAGTGACGAAAATTGGCGTTTCCGCTTTCCGTTTAAGACATGAAAATACTGGTGAACAATATTTCAAAAGGTGAATACTAAATTTTTTAGTTAATAGTTGTAATGTCACCACTGAATAGCTCATACAGGTGATATATCGGTGAGAAGACTGCGAGCCATTTTAGTGACTTACGTTTAGAGGTTAAGGTGAAACGTAATGCGCATGGCGTATCGCCCTTAGTGCATCTTGTTACGGTGTCGCAACCCTGCGGCGTCGCCGGTGGCGTCGCAGAAAGTTGATCAGTGGGTGCTGGGCAGACTTGGGATTAGCGATTAAAAAAAAAAAACTATTAAAATTAATCGTTAAAAATTTGGATAACTTTTAATGTAATCGTTACTTTCGGAACTAGGCCATTTTATTAAATTTTAATCATTAATATTATTGGCCGGCGATTAAAAGTAATGAGTTAGTTTCTGCAAATCGACGAGTGCACTAGAAAATAACCGGATGGCTTCAGAGTCCAAAAACGACACACAATATTAGCATCAAAAATAGCATTTTTCGATTTATACACCGAACACTACACAAATGACACATAACACTAGCTACACAATGCAAGCTGAGTCAAACGAGCGTCTTACAAATAGGAGGCGCCATATTCGCGTTTGTCTCGACCAGCAGATATCGATAACATAGCAAACAATATTTTTCTCGGGAACGAAGAAACAGAAGAAGAGCGTGATTTAGGCCGTGTCTCAATTAAAAGAGTACTATGTTGAGAGAGTGCTCTTTTGCATAACACCAAGAAAGAGCTCTTGTTTACTCTCTGATGCTCTTGCTCTCTCCAAATGGGACGATGCTCTCTCGTATTTGCAAACAAACGATGCAAAGGTTACAATTGCGTAAATTTCTTTAATACAAGTTATAAATACGTTAAATACATTTGTGCACGATTCAAATAATAATTTTTAAACTTGACGGCGTTTTATTTCAAGCGGGAATAGCTGTTTATAGGCGATCCCATTTTTTTTTTATTTTGTGTATTTAAAGGCATATATTATGGCCGAAAATGTTTACCGATATTCTTGTGATAGGTAACTGTTCATTGCAAATCATTATTTATGTATAAATAATGACGTATTTGAATATATGTCGCGCGTTTCTTCAGTAACTTCAAACCATAGTTGTAAACAAGATGGCGCACGCCAGAGAGCACAAGAGAGCGAGAGCTAGTTTATAACTTCGTGCTCTCGCTCTTTCGTACTCTCGGCGACCAATTGAGACAGGCAGAGAGTGCTCTATCTGACGTAGTCGTGCCTATTTGCGAGAGCGAGAGCACGAAAGAGCACTCTTTGGGTGAATTGAGACACAGACTTGCTTTGTTGGTCTGGTACAGCACACAGAGTTTGTAAACATTACTTCAATTTGTTATTTGAATTGATTTTATTTCTAACTTATACTGTGTCACAGCGGCTGGAAATTTCTTTCCTTTGTTCAGAAACTGAAAGAAATAGCAATTATCATTATTATTATTTTTTGTTTTCAATGTGTTAAAATATTGAATTTCTTGGTAATGTGGTTATGCAAGCGCAACGTTTCATTTTTCTCCATACAAATATTTTGGGACACACTAACCTTTAACTTTAATCAGTTAATTTTCTTTTAATTTTTAACTTTTATTAGTTAATATTACGAAATTTAACTTTTAACTTCATTTTTTAAGGCATTAACTTCAACTTTAATCAGTTAGATTTTTTGGTTAACTTTCCCAAGTCTTGTGCTGGGTAGTCAACAAGTCACAAAAAGAGGCGGCATTGCAGCAACAAAGGTGTCGCAGGAATCTGGTGACTTAAGGAGTTATGTGGGTCTTAATACTTACCCAACACCCTTGCAAAACTCCTGGATTCAGCAGGGATTGCTCCGCCCCTGGGCATAGCTGGGAGCCAACCATACGGGAGTATTTTGACGGCCTGGTTGGGGTGCGAAGAAAGGTATAGAAATCGAGCTATAGCTACCGGGAGAGTTGAAGAAGAAAGTCGGATAGAGAGGCTTCGGTTCCGACGGCGACCGCACCTAGGGGATTCTGGGTTCGAGTCTGGGTACGACCCTCTGGCTAGAGCTTTACCTTCAACGTCGGTACGATCAGTGAGTCTCCTGTTGGTTTAGGGAAGGAGAGCCATCCTTTACCTATCTCATGTGTCGGCTTATCCTAAATCTTCTACTCGTTTCTATTTCTCTATAACGGTTGTTATTTTCCCTGTATCTTCTATAACCAATAAATTCCGTTACCTTTCATCTCTAGCTTATTTATCTTCCCCTTACCGGCTAGACTTGGTAACAATCTGCAATTTCAGGTCTTGGCCGCGAAGACTGTAATTCCTCCACGCAGGAGCCACCTTCACGCTTCCAATTGCTGCGTTTCTGCCGTACAAATTATATTCAGGTATGCGGCCACCTTTAGGGAATCCAACATTGTCCTGGAATCGATATTGGAATTCACCAGAGAAACATTAATCCCGCCCCCAATTCCCCTTTTACCCACCACAATCGTGCGGTTATCGGGTGCTATTTGTCAACCCACATCGCTCCGTGCTGCTGGTACGGGTAGATACAGTGACGTGTACAAACTTGCAATTTGATAGTCGTACGTATCATTCAACTTCGAGCGTGGTGCGGCAGTTGCAAGTGGCAAATCACTCGCATCGCATTCGGGAGATCCCGGCTTCGATCCCCTGTTCCCGTCGTCCTGGTTTCCGCTTCCTAGCGTTTTCCTAAATCCCTCCAGGCGAATGCTGGGATGGTTTCTTAAATAGGCCCTGGCCGATTCATTCCCTCTTTACCCTGCACCGCTACCAAGGCCTTTTCTGTTCGAGGCCGCGTGAAGCAACCAAAAATAAATAACTAAAAGTTAATAAAACCACGGTATCCCATTTCCGCAGTTCTTGTGATTAAATTGTGGGTGTTAAAGGTGAATATGTAAAACCGTCTGATATTTGTGCCGAATATAGTTTTTAACTATGTAGACGAATTTTTCAAAACTATAAATAGTACGGGTTTTAGCTTATTTAATTACATACTTAATTTATTTACAATGGCAATTTCTTTACAATATATAGTACTAAATTTTTTCTTATCTCGGACATATTTGTGTAAATAGCATAAACACCTACAACACTAATGTGCTTTAAAATTAATTCTCTCAAAATCAACACGAATATAGAATAATGTGCCGCAAGGGAGGGGAGGTCATTCACTGTCATCGTTGGTTTATCTGATGTTTGAAGTAAGCTGCAGTGTAAAATGTGCCAAAGTTATGCACGAGACAGGGCACATAAATATAACCTTGTCGAGTTATGCTGAGTTCGTAGTTTTTCACTATGTTTGATAATTTTAAACAGTAAACACTGAACAGTGAGTGTTAAGTAGTGTTAATTTCCAGCTCTTTTGAACACAAACTGGCATTAATAGTAGTAGACTACTAGGGAAGTGCCAACTAATTAAAATGTATTAAGCTACTCCCTGTAACCTTCTATAAGTAACATGAAAATCTGTAACGGAGAGTGTGGGAATAATTTTTACAAATTGAAACAGGGTGAACTGTCTCGACATTAAATTTTGATCAACATTGGCTACAATAATTAATAAATTATGCCTCAACTATTCAAATGGGCTTATTTTCCAGATAGTAAAGTATATTATGAGGAGTTTACGATAGCTCATAGGTAAATACCAAATAATTTTTTTGTACATGCACCGCAGTGTAAAGAAATAAGCTAAGAAACTAAAGCGGGAATCTGAAAAATTATATAATTTAAAAATTAAATAAAACCTTTATTTTCGACCAATTTCGTAAACCGCACAAATACTTCCAGAGTAGATAAAATAGTTGTACGATCTCGTGTCATATTTTATTGAACGTGAAGTTTATTATTAGCGTGAGTCTGTACTTGCTGTGGGCAAGGAACAGTAACATTTTTATTTAGCTTGTCATAATGCAAAAACTATTTATCGTTACAATATTTTAAGCGAGTAAAAGTCAATAGATGCTACGTCTTCAGGTCCAGGTCGAGCAGTATTCGGAACAAACATAAGTAACGAATCTTTATGACACCATTAAGGGTTTTGCCTACCTATATTACAGCCACAGAAGAATATTAACGGACAGTTTGGGTTAAAATTAGTTAACTCTCAATATGCATGTTTAAAAGTAACTCGTTAAATCATACAGTAATCTGTGATTTTTTTTCTAATTATGACGGAAACTATATTTAAAAACGTCATCGTACATTTTGTGATTAATAAATATTTAACGCTTAAAAAACCTACGTACTCTTCAAGTGAAAATATAAGTCCTGAAACTTAACGCAGAAAATCTTTTGTTTGAAATTGTTTCGTCAAACGGGTATATTTTGATCGCAGGTGTAGCGTTGAACGACTCACAATATTGGATTTCGGTCCATTTTGCAAGGAAACAATTCTAGTAAAATATTTTTACATTTAAGTTTAATTGTTACAGATAAAGATTGCCATTTCGTCACCAAGTTGAACCAGAAAATATTTTTAGCCGAACAAAGTTACCGTTGCAGTAAAAATATCACTTGACTTAAAATATATACGTCGAGAAATAATTTATTTCGTCATTGATTACAAATTCAGGCTAACATAATTTCAATTTTGACTGGCGTTGCACTTGAACACAGCCTAACAAGAGTTAATTGCTTCGTTACGTGACTACATTTCACCACAGAGGATTTTTACTGCGTTATAGTGATGTACAGATTTGTCAGGCGAGTGCATTTTGACGGTGGGCGGAGCATCGGTTTGGAACAGTAGGATTAAATGTAAATCCCTTATTGCAATCAGAATTCCAATTAGAGTTTTTTTATCACTTTCATTTTTTATGGCCCGAAATCTCACAGCAAAACCACAGCTTCAAATAAGCTAATTGTAAAACATCGGCAGCTGCGTATGAAGAGAATAACGTTTTGCTTGTTGTTTTCGGCATGTCCTTATTTAATTTATTTAATAAGGCTGTCTGCCCATGCCCACTAACGATATGCAGAAAATAAGCACATGTGAGTCGATTTATTTGTTTATGGCCGTATTCATACATTCCTTTTCTAAATTTATTCGTAATGCATTGTCTCTACGGGGAACTAAACTCACATTTAACAAAATGAGGTAAAGTAGGGACGTTTTTTCGAATGTTGGTCAACGTGTGTGAGTAGTAAACGCTGAGGAACCGCATTCCAAGAACGCTATGTGTAAAAGTTCCCATTTAATGTCCTCCAATTGTTAAAAATATAAATCTATGAAAAGAGGATAATTGATGTTTTGTAGTCCATTTAAGGCATGCAAATTTAAAAGTATTATTATAAGCTCATAACAAATTTTCGTTGTTTTACAAATTTTATGTTTGTATTAGACATAGTTTGTTCTGAAGACATAATATGTAGAGCTCGGTAATTTTCGCGAAAAGAATTGTGCAGCACTTAGTTTCAGTGCCTTAGTGCGCACCTGCAGCTCTGCTATGTGGTCAGTGATTGGATGCCGTAACACCCAGCGTGTGGAGGTTAAACTCGCAAATCACAAACGTGATGTGTGACAGTTATCCGTGTACTGATTGGTACAGTCAAATGAATATTATCTCTGCACAAAAACACTCTGCCAATAACCATGAAGTTGAGCTGCAGGTGTGCACGTAAGACACTGAAACAAAGTGGGGCAAAAATCTTTTCGCGAAAACTACCGGGCGCTAATAATATGTGACTATTTTTCCTGTAATAAAATGTTTTAACTTTCATAGTTTTCGTACAATGGCATGTCAAGTCCAAATTTTCATAAAAAGGTTTTGAGCTAGAAAGGAAAACCACATGGCTTACAGAAATAATATCATTCACACTGGAGAACAGTGTCATTGGATACGTCAGGACATGTATGAAATCCGCATTGAATTTTATTTTGTATTAAAAATAATATATAAGAATATTTTCAAATACAATATTACGTTCAATGCGGTATATATGCATGTCTTGGCGTAGTCCGTGGCACTTTTCTTCAGGGTGAATTAATTCGTTTCGGCAAGACAGTTGGTTTTCCTTTCTAGCGTGAAACAATTTTATAAAAATTTTGACTTTGACACGCAAATATAAAAAACTGTGAAAGCTAAAATTGTTCATTGCCGAAAGAAATAGTCAAACTGTATGTCTACATAACAAAGCATATCTCGTACAAATATAAAAATTTTGGGTGAACCATCACCTTAACCTTACACCATATAATGAAAGGTGTCACATCTGAATGTCTTTTGGTGATTAGTAGAGATGATGGTTTATCGCGGGAAAAGTTGACTGTTTGATGGATTTCAATACACGTCCAGCTTACCAGAAGATTACTGGCTTTAGCTTGTACGTGGAGCTGTTGCCCTATTTGACTGAGCCAATAAGAATCCCGATATTGAAATATTTTATGTCTGCAGACAGCTACGTTGTGTCAGTGTTTTCAAGGCTATCATGGCACAAAACATTTTCGCGATATACCATCATCTCTAGTGATTAGCTATGGGTAGAGAACTGCAAAATTCGCATTTTCATTCAGACACAAGCTAGAATTCCAGCAACTGTAAGTTAGTGCTACTTTCACAATTGGTAGGGACATGTAAAATTCGCGTTATTTTCTGAAAGCCGGCTAGACTCCAAGTGACTATAAGCTCGTTCGACGTCTCCCGCTGGCCAGTATTACCATGACTTGCCGCAGAGAATGCTTACACGGTAGAGAGGCCAATCTCTGTAAAGACGTAACACACGTAAATGACAGCACATAACAGTTCGAGGCCAATTGAATCGCATATTGCACTCTGTTAGGTATAGGAAAGTGAAGTTTAGCGTGCTACCAAATTATAACGCGAAATTGGATGTCTTTAACAATTGGTCGTTGACTTATTTGACACCACCTTGAAGTCGATGAAATATTAATAACAATGTACCTCATTGCAGACCCATTTCACTGTGTCAGCCACACACTAAAAAATAGTTTGTAAATTTACCAGACGTGCGTACAGGAGCGCTAAGAAAGTAGGTATGGTAGAATAGCTTCCCAGACATCCATGGTAGAGCTCCTAAACCTGATTATAAAACAGTCAAATGTATACTGAAGTTACCATAGACTTGTATTGTAACAACTGTAAAAGTTTGCATATTTACGAGACAGAAGTATGGTAACTGTCCCATACTGTGTCTGGGATAATAATTTACTAAACATTTTAGGAAGTTTATTTACAGTGGCAGCTAATGAACAGCTGTTGCCTGCTTGAGTCTTGGAGGCAAGCCTACAAGTCAGTGAATTTATCCGGTCTCTAGCTATGGCTCAAAGGTGAATAATAGAATACAATTTTCTCTAACACTCCAACTTAAGAGGTGTGTTTTTATGTGTGAGGTGAAAATCTATGAGGCGCTACGAGTGACACCGGCCGGCACATGTAATGTGATATCGCCTCTACGACCATAGTCGGAAACGCGCGCGCAGTGTTTCAGTCGTAACGTTTTTACTGAGGGATTCTAAGCGCTGACCGTGTCATTTTATTGAACGCGTCACTGTAGCAAAGAACAATGTACTTGCAGACCTCAATTTCCAACAAATCCGTCACATATATCTTGAGAAACAACCGCGTGAAAAAGTCGATTTTAGTCAAGTTTGAGTGTTTTAAAATAATACTTCCAATGTGCGTGGTGTCTTGAAAGTCATACTCACAAGTTGTCTGAAGTGCGTTTTCTTTTCGTACGTAAGTATTGTGGATGCACGTTTACTGGTCTCTGAGAAAAATCATAACTCCGAACACGCTGCACGCAGTTCGAGCGCCATCCAGGCATCCAGCACTTCAGAGTCAAAATTCGTACGTTTTTCTTTCTTATATGCCAAATAAACCAATTAACATAGTGAAGTGATAACATTCACACTGAAACTGCGGGTCACGGGTTACTACTTGACAAGTATTTAAATCCACTACAAAATATTTAT
This sequence comes from Medauroidea extradentata, assembly GCA_003012365.1. Taxonomy (NCBI): domain Eukaryota; kingdom Metazoa; phylum Arthropoda; class Insecta; order Phasmatodea; family Phasmatidae; genus Medauroidea; species Medauroidea extradentata. The sequence continues at coordinate 42,659 of PNEQ01046606.1, read as the reverse complement.
GCATTTAAATCGATTTCTGAAATTTTGAATTTTTTTGCCTCATTGATCGATTTTTTTTTTAATACAAAAAATATTTTGCATTTGATTTAAGAACATGTAAATCAGTTGTCCGTGACATGTATTTTCAGTGTGCATTTTTTATTTCATTATGCGTACTGGTTTTTGTGGTTATAAATACAATAAAAAAAATGCAAATTTCGACTTTGAAATGCCGTTATGGGGAAACCTGACTGAGTATTTATTTATTTTTTTTTTTTTTTGTAAAAGGAAAACGTTTTCCAGAGTAACATTTACGAAACTAACACGATTTCTGACAAATGTAAAATTGCGAATTTTCCTCTCTTGGACTCCCTTAATACAATAACGATACTAGTGGATAGTAAAATTAAGTTCATCGTTCTCAGTCTTTTAATTATTTCGACCACACGATTTTTCTGAAGGACTATTTGTTTTTCTAGAACCCTTGCTGATCATATAATTAAAATTATTCGAGGAGAATGGAGAACAAATATCTGTATGTAACCGATATAATACATCACTACCCATATGGTTTAATGTTTCCAGACCGGAACTGTATCTTGTTAGTTGCAGAAACCGATGTTTAGCCACACATAGTAGTTGGCGTCATTTCAATTTTAAAAAATGACTAGAACCACAGATTACACTGAGACTGATTGACAGTCCTAAGAGCCGACTGGAGGACCTTGTCTTCCACATTGGCCTCCTAGTCTGCTCATAGTCAACCAGTTCCGTCGTGTTTTACATATAATCAAACGCTGCTCCAACTCGGAAGTCAAGGCAGTCAAAATAGCGTTTACTGAGCATGTCTGCAGTTCGTTTTCTTACATAAATAATAGTTACGAGCATTTAAATGTTATTCTATGTACACAAGCAGCCATTCTAACATTGTCTTGAAATTGGCTGCGTTTTTTTATAAATATTGGAAACGGGTGTTTATTTACAACATTATTCTGATAAATATACTATAACTAGCAGTCCCCCGCGGCTTTGCTCGCGAGTATTATTCGTAACTGATAATATTTACTTCAATTTAAAAACCTCTTTGTACACAAGATTGGTACTTCAGTAATCAAGTGTTAAAATGTCCAAGCGGTTAGTTGAACTAATTCTGCAGCAGGATAAGTAGCTATAGCTGTCCACTCGAAAAGCAGTCTTAAGTTTGTCCCTGCCACTAACAGCGACTTCGCCTGGGCCTTTTTTATAGCCCTGCTTATTTGAGGTTGTGGGGTAGTTACAGACACCTAAGGTAAGAGGTTAATCGAATGAAAAACATCTGTTTACCCTGTGCACAACCATTGGTGACGGTGCCCTCAATTATATATTTTCAAAATATTCACTGTAACTTTATTGATAGTACAAAGTTTCAGTGGGTAAAGGTTTCGCGGAAACGTATTTGGTGCCCCAAACCTGAGATTAGTGGGATGATATATCGTCGGTTTACTGCCAAAAGTGACAAAGTCAAAATGAGATGAAATTATAAAAATGCTAGGAATATGTATATGTTGTTCACGAACAATTGCCCAGGTTTAAAGTCTATTCGACGTTTCGTACTGTTGTGTCAAAGTATACCAAAATTTTTGTTAATATCTACAATTTAATATTGTTTTTAAACGAAATAGCATTTATGACTTAATTACTTTTGGCAGTATACCGACGATATGTCAGCTGATATTGTAGAGGAACCTAAGTGGAAAGCGAACTGCAATTTTACCCCTTTTAAAGACTACATGTAAATTGCACTAATTCGATCTGCCTTGTAGTTTTTGTGTGTCAGAATTGAACGTTCGCACGCAGCTCTTAACGGAATTCGAGCCCAGAACCTTCCGGAATTTAGACCTGAGTAACAAACAACTGCGTCACGTAACGTCGAAATAATTCATGAATTAAAAAATAAATAAAATATCTGTGTCCTGGGCTCATAGAGGTTGTACAACACTACGTATCGATAGGTTACTGTAGAGTGAAACTCCTGTATAGGTTGTTTCTCGCTGCTCGTTCCTGCTTTTCGGATCGTCTGCCTTGAATATTGTCCAACTTAGTTTTATTCTTAATAATCCCGTTTCTTATAAAGAAAAAACTTACATACATATTTTTTTAAATATTTACGTAAGCATCACTCTGACGCGAACAACACCTCAATATCGCTATTGGTTAGATAGATATCGTGGGTTGATGGAAAACAAATTTTGTGCTTTTTCACCCTTTTGGGTGTCGAATTTCGTAATATTTTTAATTTACATCTTAGACATTTGTATAAGTATCCAACTGAATTGTAAATATCATCGCTAGCCCGTTCAGTCGAATCAAAATCGATCATTCACTAAAAAAAACACATTTCACCCCTGCACAGTATATTGAGAAGTCGAATTTCGAAAAATATCAAAACCGTTTTGCGATAATTTCTGTAATCATCATCCTGAAGTAAAAATTAATTGTATATCTCGACGGGTTCGATAGATATCGAGGATTTATCTAAAACACGTTCAAGGTCTTTTCACCACTTAAGAGAGTAAATTTCGAAAAACCCTTGAATCACGTTTTAGAATACTTTATTTGTATCTCGTGGACGTAAAAAACACAACATTAGCCCGCTGAGTTCAAGATATATTGACGATTAATTGAAAACGCTTAGGTGGCGAATTTCGAAAATTCCTGAAATTTCTTTTTAGGTATTTGAGTAAGCATCAATCCTAAACAAAAATCACGTCGCTATATAAAATAACTATGGGATCGATATATATCGAATGTGAGTCGAAAACTCATACTACCCCTTTTTTTAACCAGTTTAGGGCCGAATTCAGAAAATATATTTTACATGGTATTTTGGATATTTACAAAAGCACCAATTTAAAGCAAAGAGCACTTCGATATCTCGATTGATTCGATAGATATGTAAGGATAATCGAAAGCACATTTCACGTATTTTCACCCCTTTAAATAAAGAATTTCGAAACGTCTTTGAGTCCTGTCATAGACATTTGTAAAAGTAACCAATTAAAATTTAAATCACGACGATAGCCAACTGTGTTTCAAAGATATAGACGATTCATTAAAAACACATTTGCCTCTTTTTACTGCCTGGGGGTCGAATTTCAAAAAAACCTAAAATTGCTTTTTGGGTATTTACGTAAGCAATATTTTGAAGTGAATATCAACTCCCTATCCCGAATGGTTCGATAGATATCTATAGATGATTGGAAACACATTTAAGGTCTTTTCAGCCCCTTAAAAGTTGAACTTCGAAAAATCCTTTAATTTGCTAATATGCATTTTTACGAGTGTCCTATTAAAGTAAAAATCACGATGATAGGCTGTCGGGTTCGAGCTCTATCGACGTTTCTTCGGAAACATATTTCACCCCTTTTCACCCCCTTAGAGGTCAAATTTCGAAAAATCCCTTCTTAGTGCTCGCCTACGACCTGAAGGGAACCCCCACAAAAAATTTCACGATTCTAGGTCCAGTGGTTTGGGCTGCCGTTTGATATGTCAGTCAGTCAGTCAGTCAGTCAGTCAATCAGTCAGGTTTCATTTTTATACATAGAGATAAAACAAAACTTGCGTAAAACTTCTACGTGGCTTAACACGCTGACCATTTAAGACGCTCTGTTCAATATGTTGTTAGGAATGGTCTTAAAATTGTTTATCTAAATTATTAAATAAGAACTATTATTTTTTAGAATCCAATATTTTTATCACTAAAACTTATTTTATTTAAATATTTCAATAACTTCTATTAATATTCATATATTAAAAAATGTACATATTTACTGCACATTTTGACGTGAATTCACCTGCCTTAATATATTACTGAGTTTTTATTTCCATTATAAAAGTTAAAATACGTAATTGTCAGCTTATCCTCCGCTCCAATTTTTAACATAAGTGATGTTTCTAATAATATGATATTCATTTGAAGTTAAGTCAAAAGCAGTGGTTAGGTAGTAAATAACATTTGTTTATGATAACCTCAGTGCAACATAAAACTGCATCTACGTCAGGAATATACACCGAGGGAAATTTACAAAGGTTTTAATTACAAATTAAAATAAATTTCGGAGTTAATTCTTCGCGTCAAGCGAGTATTCATACACGTTTAAACAAATTTAACTTCTGAAGTTTAATGAAACTGTTTGCCTTCAAAGTAAATTTTAATATAAAACAACTTTTACAGATGCGCAAACACATGTTCGCGCACTTGAGGTAATCATCTGCCAGTTCTCTTTCAAAGTTAGTTGCCGTACAGTAAAAGAGCTCTCATGGAAGCGCATTCAAAATTTTCTTGTTATGAATGCGAATAATAGCTTCTATGAAAGCAAGCTGGCGTTCAACGAAAACGTATATAGGCCTCCATGCGTTTCAACTTTACAAAGAACCATTTGCTCTCTTTAACCGGGGAGTTAAGGAGCTACGGGACAAACGGGTGAACTTGCCCAAAAATTAACTTCTTGAACCCTGTCTTCATGCAAAGTCCATTGTAGTAATTTAAAAAGATAATTCGACGTTTGGTCACTCTGCTGGTCGCAACATAATGACGTTCTTGAGAAGAGACAGTCTTTTGTATACGTATCTGAATCGTCGTGCTCTGGTAAATGAGATAACTTTTGTACGCACAATGGAATGGTTCGTAGTTCCACGAACTTGCTCGTGAAGTAGATCTCTCAGACTTTAATTTTGTTTTAGCGTTTACACGCTCCATGTTATTACTTCAACTGCGTTGCGAAAAGTCACAGAAAGTTCTCTGACATTTATAAACCACCATTCTACTTTAGGCAACCGAAGAGGTACAGAAATATGAGTAACTAGCAGTCCCCCGCGGCTTTGCTCGCGAGTATTATTCGTAACTGATAATATTTACTTTAATTGAAAAACCTCTTTGTACACAAGATTGGTACTTCAGTCATCAAGTGTTAGAATGTCCAAGCGGCTAGTTGAATTAATTCTGCAGAAGGATAATTAGCTATAGCTGTCCATGCGAAAAGCAGTCTTAAGTTTGTCCCTGCCACTAACAGCGACTTCGCCTGGGCCTTATTTATAAAACTGCCAATTTGACGTTCTATGGTAGTTACAGAAATCTAAGGTAAGAGGTTAATAGAATGAGAAACATCTGTTTACCCTGTGCACAACCATTGGTGACGGTGCCCTCAATTATGTATTGTCAAAATATTCACTTTAACTTTATTGACATTACAAAGTTTCAGAGAGTTAAGGTTTCGCGGAAACGTATTTGGTGCCCAAAACCTGAGATTAGTGAGATGATATATCGTCGGTTTACTGCCAAAAGTACAATGTCAAAATGAGATAAAATTATAAAAATGCTAGGAATATGTATATGCTGTTCACGAACAATTGCCCAAGTTTAAAGTCTATTCGTCGTTTCGTACTGTTGTGTCACAGTATAGTAACATACCACATTTTTGTTAATATCTACAATTTATTACTGTTTTTAAACGAAATAGCATTTATGACTTAATCACTTTTGGC